>JARK01001619.1:116545-176148 GCA_000688135.1 Ancylostoma ceylanicum
GGGGTGGGGGGCGTCAGGCGCCCGCCAATGCTACCTACAGGGCTCTGTGTTGTTAACGTAATGCAATTACGCGTAGCGGCCCTTCTTGCCCAGCATAACGAATTAACGGGTTAGGGAATTTTGAAATTTTTCCAACGCACACCCTGTCACTATATCAGGTCTGTAACTCCTGGCTATTTCCAACTATCTCTTTGCTGGTAACTGAATAATCGCGGTAAAACAGTTATGCTTGCAAGTCCTAAAAGGTCATTATGATTAACTCTTGAACGTTGACGGATAAACGGTTGCAAATAGAATTTCCGGAAACAAGTGCAGCCGAGGTGGTGGTATCCATGCCAGCGACAGACAAATTCAATCACATATCAATCAGCGGTAGATTAACAACAATACATATATCATATGAGTCCACCTGACACTGCTTGCCCCCAACTGCGTCGGTGCTAACGTTCCTGGTAAATCCTTCCGTGTGAAACTCACCGCGAAAAGTCGAGGTTTTTACTGCAGAATTTCCTATTTCGAATTGTATCTCACTACATTTATTGTACTTATTTGAGAATGCTGCTGGATAGCCTAGTGTCGATGAGCCTGCTCACTATGGTGACGTCACTTACTTGCTATAAAAGTAAGTTTGATGGAAATTTTACACTTTTCATTTTATTACTGTCCCTCGAATATTCAGCTTCAGAGCCATGTTCCACTTGTTCTGCGCCAAAATTTGTTCCCAACGGGTTACTTGACCTGTTGAACAAGAATGTTCCGCGTATTTTGTAACGTTACGTCATTTTCTGCAGGGTTACGGTACGTATGCGGCAGATACGGTACCCTACGATTTTTTTAGGTTCCATAGTGAGGGTTTATTTCACCATGACTATCGTCACTATTTGGCACGTCACTGCTTATTTATTAAATCAACATTGCATTCCGTTGTATAGTAGTTTCTTACAGTAATACCACAGTAACTCGACAAAATTATGTAGAGTTACACTACAATACGGATATTATCCATTTTTTTACCGTAATTCCATTTTGGCAGCGTTATGATAGGGAAACAGTAGATACCGTATCTCTCGCAAAATACTCTCAAAATTTGCTTATGGGGTTATTTGCGGTACTGATCACTATTATCGTGTCTAAATTGTACCATAACCCAAATGTTGTAAGATGCTCTAGTAATATTAATGTGAAACTTTATGCAGATGATGTAAAGATTTACGCTGCATATAATCATGAAACTGGCATTCAAATTCAGAGTGAAATCCAAGAATCTCTTTCCAGGATGTATCAGTGGGCTGTGTCCTTAGGTTTAGATATCTTACTTACTTACTTACTTACTTACAATTAGATACTTAGATGGCCCGTCTTCACTTGTCGTGCGGGCCCCAGCATCGCTTCCATTCGATTCTTTCTCTCGTCATTGTCATCCAGGAGCATCGTGGACGACGCCGTCGAGAATTTTGACTCGTTTCCAGCTGAGCGTTCGGTTGGTCCATCCGTGCAGCGAAAACATCTGCCCATCTCGTTGGTGGTCTCCCTCGAGGTCGTTTTGTTTCTCTTGGGATCCATTCCAAAGTCCGTCTTGTCCATCTATCATCTTCCCTTCGCATTATATGACCGGAACATCGGTGCTTAGCTTTCGATACGTATTCCGCCGGATCGCGAAGGCGGGATATTCGTCTCAAATCGGAACTTCGAAGTCCGGCTTGCAGTTGTGTTCGCCGGTTGTACCTCAAAAGACATCGCTCAAGCGCTCTGTGCACGGTGCGAAGTGACTTTAACGTGGCCGCGGTATCCGACCACGTCTCGGTAGCATAGCAGAGCGCTGGGAGTATTGTCGAATCGAAGAGATGAGCGCAAAGTTCGTGGTCTGTCAGTTGGTCAGTGATTTCCCTGAGAAGCCCGAACGCAGCCCACGCTGCTCTTCTTCTTCTACCCAGCTCTTCTTTGAGGTCATTCTCCATGTTCAATGAGCGCCCGAGGTACACATAGGGCAGACAGGTTTAGATATCAATATTGATAAATGTTCCGTACTGCATCTCGGCAAAGAAACGACTAGAGCTTACTCAATTAATAACCGAACATTGAAGGATAATAACTTGGTCAAGGACTTGGGCGTTCCTATTGACGATAGCCTTAACTTTACAAGCCAGATAGATAAAATTTCAAGAAATGGAATGGCAGTCTTGTTTACAATTCTACGCAACGTTAGAAACAATGATGCTAGAATTTTGCTACGTCTTTATAAATCATTCGTAGTTCCACAGCTGGAGTATTGCTCTCATATTTGGAACCCACACGTGAAGAAACAGATCTTGAAGCTTGAAAAGATTCAGCAGACTTTCACTCGTATTTTGTATTTGCGAATTTTCCGAACTACTAGATATGAAAACATACAGTCTTATGCAGAACGAATGAAGTATTTTGGGTTAGATTCTTTCGAAAGTAGGCGGCTTATAAATGATATCTCTTTCTGTTTTTGTATATTGAAGCAAGAGGTTGGTCTGAAGGCTAGTAAATACTGGGTCTTCCGACCTAATAATGGTAGGGGAAGAGGGTTCAGTATTTACTACAAACAAATTCATAGGAGGAACCACTCATTACTTTCTAACTCTTTGTTCTGTCGCGGAGCTAGGTGGCTCGAGATGTTGCCCTTTGAACTGCTTCAGTCAGAAAATGGTAGGATCTTTAAAAGTAAGTTAAAGAAGCTTAATCTTGCCCAGTCTCTTCAAATCTCTTGTTAATCTATTTTCTTGTCTCCTTTTAGGTTCCCGCTGTGGTCTGAAGGTCTAGACTTGTTCCTGTCTGACCATCTGAGTTGCGAGCTGACTTTTGGTTGATTAGATGTTTGTGGTGCTTTTGTTTCCCCTTGTACGTTCTATTGCTAACAAGAATTGCTCGGTTACCTTCACATTTCTTCTCTATGATGATGGGCTTTTCGTTCATTAGGGACCTTCTCTGCAAGTTGGGTTTAGGCAAGACTGTGCCACGTGTTCATATCCGTCTTTCATCTCTTCGCTTATCCAGCATGTTGGTTCCGCAGGGGTTCAGTTGGCATACCTGCGTGCCGAAATGCCGACATGCTCCAATCAGCCATAGGCTATTGGGCACGTGGCCAACTGGTGGGGATAACAGATAGTTGCTTAAGCTAGACTCCTCCTTTGTGGCTAGTCTTCTAAGCCTGATCGTCAGGGCCCCCCTCACCCCCTATACGCCCAATCTTAATTCATTTGTGAAGGTACCTGCAGCTTTAAGTTTTGTTCTCTATGCTGCCTGTGTTACTAACTGATCTTTTTTTTGGCGCACTGATGTACAATCGGTGTAGTAAATAAATAAATAAATAACCCCATTTTGTAAGGATAGGGCAGGTGTACGGTAGGAAGTTTAGACATAAATGCCAATTTTATGTAGGAAACGAGGGTGGCAAGCAAAATAATGTTAATAATCGTGATCAGCGCACAAAGCAACCTCTCTATAAGAAATTTGAGAAGATTCTGTATTGATACGACATTCGTGCTCAGCACCTCGGAAAACACCACTAGACAAAGTTTCAGCGAAAAAAATTTCTCAAAATTTTCGGGCAGAACTAGCCGAATAGTGCCGTACTTTTCTCTCTGCCTCCCCCGTCTTTCTTTTCCTTATAGGAGAAAACGTAACTAACTCAAGCAATAAGAGACTGGAAGGTCAGTGTCACGTCAGTTCTAAAAAGTACCTAAACGATTGGGATATTAGGTTTATGAAGAAGTCGTACCAGTAACTTGATATGATGATGTGAAAAAGTAATGCAATGATATACGTAGTTACCGGCTGTGAGGTGTGAAGCGTTATACCGGAAATGATGTGGATTTACAGCCCTTGTCGAAACGTCTATAGACGAGTTGTGGGTGTGATTTCATAGCGTCGCGGCTGCAGAATCGCGGTGGGACCTACTCGACCTTCTTACTTTGAAAGTGCTCTCCCAGCATTCCTATTCCAGGTCCCGCCGCGATTCTGCAATCACGGAATCCGTCTATCTTTTCGAGAAGGACTATGTATACATTTCGTTTGGCTGGTTTCACATTCATAGTCGTTGTGGGACCCTTCCATTGAGGTGGTACTTTGAGTGTAGCTAAGCTGACAATAGCCATTATTGGGGCCTTCTACCTTCCTGGTATCCACATAGTTTTGAAAAATTATGAATCAGAACAGTGAACTCCAAACGGCCGTAAACAAGGAGCGGGGCCGTGGCGCGGCGTTCTTGGGCAGGGATACAGGGGCTCTGCATGCTCGCTCTGGTTGTCTGTTTCTGTCAACATCAGAGGACTCGAGTGCCACGCCGCAGCAGACAATCAGAGACAGCATGCAGAACCCCTGTGTCTCTGTCTAAGAACACCGCGCCGCGGTCCCGCCCCTTGTCTACGGCCGTTGGAGTTCACTGTACATAGAAATGGGATCAGATAAAGTGTACAATATGTAAAACGTAGCGTATATTTTCATATTTCATCATATTACTTGACATTAAATTTATTCTATTGAATTTGTAGAATAAATAGAAACACAGTAATTTGTATCCAGGATCTGTGCTAGAAACTTCTGGAAACTTATTATCTGGAAAGGTCTTTTATCAAGGTTTCACGTACCCCGCGAATCTTCCTCTTTCAGGCTGGCTGGGGCATAACGGAGCATCTGCCGTTCTTAGCGACTACCGCTACTTTATAAACGAAGTGGACTGCATGAGCAAGGAAGCTGTATGTGCACTGTGAGTTCAGCGATTTTTGGCAGCTGCTGGACCAGTTTATACTCGACACCAGCGTCGCTGCGTTCTGAGCCGTGCGCATTTCCTGATAGTTAAAAGGACTAAGTGTCTGTTTCAGATACGTATGGCGTTCAACTGGTCACACTAACTACACCATAGCCAGCTCTGACTGCGTCACAAACTACGACGAGTGCAAAAATGTGGGGTTTATAGTTTTCTGTACATCTATTTTCTAAACGAATCGCCGCTTCAGCTCGCTAAGGAGTGCTGTATCACCTCGGTTTGTGCTCGAAAACAGCGTCGGATGTTTTTGTCGTTGGTGAAGCGATTCAAGGCAAAGAAGGAGTATTAGAGTTTCAAGAAGGTGTCCGTAAAGTCTGTCTAAATATTTCTGACAGTGCAATAAATAAAGATTTTAGTGTAATTGGCAATCTTGCAGTGTTTCCATTCAATTTTTATAGTTATAGTTCAATTTTTTGCATAAAAAGTCAAAATTCTTCGCGTTTCTTGAGGCGTACACAACGCAGTGCGTGCTGCTCAGTCAGGGAGCCAGAGTATCGATCGTAGGCTGCGGCAGACAGCCAGGGTGCCGCGCCGCGATAATGTGTACAGAGAACTCCAAACGGCCGGGTGAAAGAGCCGGGTACTGCGCCGCGGCTCTCTTGGGCAGAGACGCAGGGGACAATCGATACGACGTTGTTTCCCGCTGCCTCTTCGTGCACTTCTACTAACTGTTCAAGCAGCGGAAAATAACGACGTATCGATTTTCCCCTGCATCTCTCCCCAAGGGAGCCGCGCCGCACTATTCGACACGTTTACCTAGCCGTTTCGAGTTCACTGGACTGTGTCATTCGAGTTATTAGGCTGAAGTATCTTGTACAGTCTGTTCCACGGGGACAAGATTGTTGGGGAAACGCCGCAGAGAAGAAGAGCGCGGGAAAGTGCGCAGAGATTGGAGGAGGGTGCAGAGAAAAACAGACATTGTGCACGGAACACTCTATTATCGTCATGTGCCGAACAGACTGCTTTCTGACGCTATTATTTTTTTCTTGATTCGAGCTGCAGGATAGCAAAAATGCAGGCTAAATTTACAATAAAGAAACATTTGAATATTGCATGTCGAAGTCAAATTCGGCACAAAAAAGCAGCTTCTATACAGTTTATTCCTCCGCAGTACGGTACTCTCGCCGTATTCGTGGCCACGGCGAGCGGCTGCGGAGCGGCTGCGATGCGGCCGCAGCACTGTGGCGCTGACCCTTTCCTGAACGTTGAAATCACCATACAAACAGAATTTTCATTGCGTAGATCACCGAGTGGCACTACACTCCATTCCCAATTGATCTGCGCAGTCGATAAGTCGATAATGTCTAGGTGACTGCCCTGCTGCGAACGCCGGCTCGGTTATCTTCATGGTACGAATTGTATTCTTTTGTCATTTGCCTTTGCCTTTGTTCATTCGTTTTTTTTTTCTGTGATCATTTGGAAGACGATTTTAAGTAGATCATGTGCAGAGAAATTCCTATATAATTTGATGCTTGCAATCCTTTTTTTCGATCCTGAGTGCTCATTTTTATTTCTGCTTACGCCGCCATTGTATTCCACCCTTTTCCCATACAATTTTATAGCAAAACGACAGTTCTCCTCAGGCTGTGATAAACATTGAAAGTGCTCCTCAAATTCAGAATTCAGCGCGTGGCGAAATACCATTTTTTCGGGCACTAAATTTTATTTATTTTTTCCTGTCTGTCGCACTCTTGACTGTGAGAACAGCATTCGTGATGAGTTGATGGAATGTAAGCTTGAGAAAACTGTAAAATAGAGAATGCCAATAGAATAAGGGCTTCAAACTGGATAACTACTGTTTTTTGTTCGCCTGACGTTCCGTTTCATAGCTCTGAAAACAGCCCTAAATATGTACTATATTTTAGGGAAAGAAACTGCTTTGCCAATTAGGCCATAATTTTCCGCATGACAATCATTATTACTCTACAGGATAATGCTCATAGGGTGCCTATCATGCGAAAAAAACTTCGAGCCTGACCAGGAAAGTGCAAGAGGTCAGGCTGACAGATTGAAATGAGACCTATCTGGCTTGAATCCTTGCTCGACAAGGTCTCCCAGCATATATTTCATTTTTGCCCAACGTGCTAAAAAACAGGTATGACCGAGTGGTGAAGGTGCTGAACTGTTAGGGAGAGGGTCAAGGGTTCGGATCCCGTCATGTGTATCCGTTTTGCATTTTTGTTTTTTATTCTTTCTATCTCGTTGAAAGTAGATTTGAAAGATTAGTACATAAAATCTATCATTATTATGGTCTAATGCAGGTGGCTGTGCGTTGGGCTGGGTTCTGATTCGTGATTGTCCTTTACAACTCAAAATCTTGTCAATAAGGATAGGTTTTATGTTCTAGTCCTTTAAAATCAATCTCAACGACGAAGAAGGAATAAAAAACAAAAATGCAAAACTGATACACATGACGGGATCCGAACCCTCGACCCTCTGCTTAACAGTTCAGCACCTTCACCACTCGGTCATATCTCTTTTTTGGCACGTTGGGCAAAAATGAAATATATGCTGGAGGACCTTGCCAAACAAAGATTCAAGCCAGATAGGTTTCATTTCGATCTGCCAGCCTGGCCTCCTGCACTTCCCTTGTGAGATTCTGGATTTGAATGGAGATTGTTCCCCAGTGTTACAATTCGGAGCAGAAATGCAGTGCCTTCTCTGCTGAGCTCTCTCGAATTTAAAAAAAAAACTTTTGTATGCAACTTCGGTTGCTATGGCCTTTCTTTAGTCTTGACAGATAGTTTGTGGTGTACTTAGGACCAAATAATGCATTCGATATATTCAATATCGATAAGCCATTGTGGCGACGATTCTAGCGTGAGCGGCGCGGTCGCGCCGCGTTCTGTTTGAGGCCGCAGACGGGTCACCGCCATTGACGCCCACTGTACATTAGTATTTCTTGGTTCGGGTCCTGAACTGATAATTGGAAGAATCGATTTTTATTCAGTCGTAATTATAGTCTATGGTGTTCCTTAAGAATTATGATTCGTATGGCCCGCTGTCTTCTCTCGTGGGAGCTTAAGCTGAAGCTATACGCTATTTGGAGTAAAGCACCCTGCGTCGCCGATGCTTTATCGATTTATTGATTTTTATACGTGTCGAATATCAGCGGCTCCTGCAGCGGTGGCGCAGGCGTTGCTCTACCCGAAGTCGGAATTGCTTGGGACGACACGGTGCCAACCCCAGGTTCAAAAGTATAAATGACGTACACAGTAGCAGTCTATGCTTTTCGAATTTTTAAAGCCCATCTTGGGTCTTTCTCACGAAGGGAGTTCCATACTGAAGTTAATTTTATCCTATCGGTTTGCTTTACCCTGCTAGGTCTTGGTGCGGGCCTTTTCGTCCATTCAGTCGCTTCAACTCATGAGTAAAGGCAGCGCTATTCAGGTCTCAGCACTTGTGGTTTTCGATGTCTCGTAGAAACTCCTGTATGGAACACGCTAGCAGCCTCGTGCCCTTTGCTTAGAAATGCCGTTAAATGCCACAAAATTTATTGCATAGCAAACATAATTATTTAACGAAATAACCATTAAATTTTCTTTAAAGTCCATGTGACTTTTGATGCAGTACACAGTTACGATTACACAAGAACAACTATAAAAACGACACATATTAGGACTACTGGGACCGCTTTTGAAGTGATGTCCCACAGCTCTCCCGTGTCGATTCCTTCTCGATTTCTAAACGTGAATTATTTCTCAACCACGCTAACGATGCTGCGTTTATACTTCCTTTCTGTGACTTAGCAATCGGGGCGGGGCATCTGATGCAAACGACGCGCGATTATGTACCCACGAACATATTTGAGCGCCTTCAAGAGGTTTCGGATGGACACATTGACGCTATTACTGCAAATAAGCCTATATTACTTACACAGTTCCCTTATTCAGGTATAGTTTTCTCCCATTCATCGGCTGTACCGTTCGCCAGTTGTCGATCAGCAGTGACCCGTCTTCCTTGAGATGCCTTCGGAGTATGCGCAGCTGAACAACACATTGTCTGGAAGTGCCTTCTGTGGATGTCTAACCCAACCTGGGTATCTGTGACGAGGTTTGGATAAGCCAGAATTGTCCATATCACTCCCTCGCTGCAAGGTGGCGTCGTAAGAGAACCTGAACGCGAAGGTTCAGGTAATTAAACAGAAGTTCGGTTGGCAGTTACCCAGGTATGGAAACTGTGGTAATATTTTTCGAATGAACAATAGATAACGATCTCAATTTCAGGTTCGTTGTAGACGTCTGTCTCAATGAGGAAAAATACCTGTGTATCGGAAGAAAGTGCTAGTGTCAGGTGGTAACAATGACCCAGGGCTGTATGATGGCACATCTCCTTTGGTATCTGAAATAGGTTAGTTTATTTCTATAACATTTTTTTAATTTCTGATACAGTGGAGGCAGCAATCTTCCTCAAGTAAACCAAAAAAATCGGGAACCCCAGATAGGCGTGGCCCAAAAATGGTGGCCAAACGAGTACTGGTAGGTAAAAAATTGACTACAAGCTTTACTAACTAGTGGTCCTTACTTTGAGAGTTAAACTTGTAGAGACGACTACCTATTGCGTGTGTCAACTGATTACTTGCCTTTTTAGAATAGAGCTATGGATGGTTGACTGGATGATAACCAGGTATAACATTTTGATAAACAGTAAATTGAATAGTAGGTAATCATTCAAGTAGTACTTAGATTGACCAGAATAATTTCACTAAGTGAATTCATTCACTTCATTCATTCATTCATTCATTCATTCATTCACCCCATTCCATTCATTCATTCATTCATTCATTCATTCATTCATTCATTCATTCATTCATTCATTCATTCATTCATTCCCATTCATTCATCCATCCATTCATTCATTCATTCATTCATTCATTCATTCATTCATTCATTCATTCATTCCATTCATTCATTCATTCACCCATTCATTCATTCATTCATTCATTCATTCATTCATTCATTCATTCATTCATTCATTCATTCATTCAACCCATTCATTCATTCATTCATTCATTCATTCATTCATTCATTCATTCATTCATTCATTCATTCATTCATTCATTCTTCATTCATTCATTCATTCATTCATTCATTCATTCATTCATTTTCATTCATTCATTCACATTCATTCATTCAGCGATTCCCTGCGCCTGACCTGATGAGTTTGTGGCCTCCGTGACTTTCTCCAAATCGAACAGTGCCTCTCCTTTTGGTGCGATTTGGAACTGAACCGCCACCTAAACAGACCTTATTCTTGAAAAGAATGTACCTAAGATTCCCGTAAGTAAATGAACTTACCACGGCGACGCCCCCAACCACATGATGTGCATTGGTCTCGTTTAGGCCCTCCTTTATATGTACAAAGTGGACCTGAAACAATGAGGGGTGCTTGAAGTTAACTATTATACATTATCTCATTCTTAGCACATTCGCGACAATGTGCTCAACCGGTTGAGCACGCATGGTGCGACGCGTGGGACCGCGTGCTCAACCGGGTGAGCACGCCCTTTTCACAGTTATATCTTTTGTGAAGCGATCTTGATGAGCAAACTTCTATACAGTGGTATACTAATAAATGTTCAAGTGATCTATACACGCGATGGGCAGAGCAGAAATCTTCTCGTACTTCTTTAATGCGTGGTTGAAAGTCACAAGTAAAAGAACAGTTTATATGAAATTAACTCACTTACTTACTCCCTCTTATGCAAGTGAACTTCTTGACTTAGCCTCAAGTTCGTGCATATTTGCGTTTTGGTTCGTCTCAAATTCGCGCATTTTCGAAGTACTATACAGCAGAGGAAAAATTCCTACCGCGTGGGACCAGGTGCTCAAGCGGTTGAGCACGGGGCCTACTTGTGCAAAAGTGCGTGTGTCCCACGTGACACACCATGCCAAAAGCGTAAGGTCGCGAATGTGTTAGATAGCCATTTCCATGTACAAGCCGTGAAAGGTGGACGCCAGTGTTTATACTGTCGTTTGTGCTCTCTCAACGCTTTGCAACAGTCTTACCCTGGAAATTGCACAATTTAGCCGCGCACCTCCAATGGATAATGTAATCCGGCGAGTGTGTGTTCGCTTCCAAACCGATCATTTCCATCCCAGTGGAAGTGAAACTGCTGCAAATTGTATCTTCCTTTCAGATTTCCACCTAAAGCAGTAGGATTTACTGCGGGAGCCTAGATAAGTGCCGAACAAGTGCTAAAGACCGTGAAGTTTTGATAAAAACCTGTAACATATGGCCTCTTCGTCCATGACTGAAATCCTTGCACCAGCTCTAAAATTGAAATTGAACAAAATTCTAATAGACCCTACAATAAGGAATAGAGATCATTCATGGTATTTTGGTGTACGATGCACCTGATGACGTGCTAGTCTTCAAATTTCATTCATTTCTTCTTAGATTTGTGAGCTCAAGAGTCGTAGATTTTAGAATTCAAGCAGGTTTCACCCTGTAACACCCAGCATCAGGGCGCAGCTTACGGAATATTCTAAATGATGTCTCGATGTAAGAACGACGTTTTACGCGTATGTTCCCTCTTTATCCTCAGCTAACCTGTATGTCCATTGTTCTCAGCCACGATATCACCTCTAGCGTCGTAATTGTGAAATTTCAATGGTTCCCAATCCACCAGTATAGCTTGGCCTTAAGATGATACTATTAGCTTCTATAACAGCATACCAACAATTTGTTTTCGGAAAAATACGTAGTCCTTCAGCGTTTTCAGCTACATCTCTTGAATTAGCTGTGGTTTTGCGCAACATACAACTGTCGAGACTTTCCGGGGAAGCCCATCGTCAGTGGTTAACAGACCTCGGAATTAACGCACCGGCGGAGCTACTTCAGGGGAATACTCGATATGATACAAGCGGAATCACAACCCGCCTAAGGCTGGTAGCAGAACAGGCTTGCGTCAGAAAGCAGGAATCTGCCTGCCACGCAACCGTCCTCCGCGAGTGACACGCGCAGAATGAACTTGACGTATGACGAGGCACGGCTACTTATGCTCTCGCGGTGCGGGGGCGGGGCTAAAGTGTGCAGAGGAGGAGCATGTGGACTGTTGCGCGCGGCGACCTGGCGACTGCGAGATGATATGACAAAAGAGTCGCACGAAGTCGCGACAACAACTTACATCGTACCATAGACGAAAATCTGTACGAATGTCTCTCTAACAATGAATTTACTGCTCAATTACTTTGTATAATAAGTTTAACAAAAACCTGGTAACACTCACTGATGTCCAGATCAATCGGAGATTGTGATTTTCCTGTCTTGCAAGTCTTTTTCCACGCACTTTTGTCCACATAGCCCCATTCCTCTGATCCTTTGCCTGGAACAGAGCTCAGATGTCTGCATGATGTTTAAATGTTCGAGTTAGAATGAAATAGGACAACAGAAGAACATAATTGCGTTCTATTTTATTTCATTTTGCAATGCCAAAGCTTCTGAAACCGCCTAGGCCAAAAAAAAAAACAGATTTTTGGATGGACTTGTTGGAAAGGCTCCATGATGGAATCTAGACACATTATTCTGAATGTGCGTTGTATCTAATTGTTTTCCATCTAAAAATAGTAGTTTGAAGCCTTGAAATTTGGTATACTTTTCTAGAGGAGATGTTAGATAGACTCATCAATGTTTTCATTCGTTTTACCCTGTGGGGGGAATAAGATTGAGCTGGAAAACTCTTAGTAGTAAGCTCTCTGCAGGTAATCATTGCATGCATGTGTTTCTCATATTCAGCATGTCAGTGAGAAGTGGTTCCCAACCTGTCTTTGGTGCACAAATGACGAATTTCAAGGATAATTACTTTGAAAAGTCGAAACATACAATCCATTCCTATTCCACCCTCTCTCAGAAGTCATATTTTATTTTGAATTTCACGAAAACTAGTCCTGGATTCATCAAAGGCAATTCCTTGGTATGTTTCATTTCGCACTTCTCAAAATCTTTCATCCAACGACTTCTTTTTGATCAGCACACCATTTGTCTCCACAGAGAGTGAAGAGCTTCAAACTAGTGGCACGCATCCTTCGGCAAAAAATCTTCCATGAAGATCTGTTAATCGTCAAGCGCACGCATCTGCTATAAATCGCTCTTGAAGGACTGACGCACTTTTGTGGCACTTCCTTCACGTCGTAATTAACAAAGACTCTCATAATTCTTATTCCAATTTATTAACGAAGTTCATAGACATGTGATTTTGCGCCCCGACATTTGGACAGTGAATACTAAGCCTCTACGAAAAAAAAAACTCACTTCCTGATACTTCTTCCAAGAAATGTACCAGCAGGAGGAAACAGAGCATTCACAGCAATTGGCTCCTTTTATGAATAGTTGGTCAAATACCCAGCGATATCTTTCCTGTAACATGATTCGCGTAATTCAGTGGGCTGCTGGCAAAAATGCTGCAAACTGCATCGTCTTGGAAAAGCTGACGGCTTGAAATGTTCACTGAATCAACTCACCGGAAGCCAAGCAGAGGAAAACTTTTTGGACTGCGTGGTGCACCATGTTTTCATATGCGACGTTGAGGCGATTATAACGTGCATGTGGATTGTAGTATTGCCATACTTCGTTCAGAGGTTGAATCTGGAGTTTCATAAAGTTTGCCTACCGTTGGCGGCAGTCAACGTCTGAGCTAGGACATGTGGTTGCTTGCAAGATAATCTCCCGTTCCCGCAGTCCACGGATTTCATTAAGATGTCATCTTCCCGTTCTCTAGCAGCAATACGACTACAAACAACATTACCATAATCCCTAGGACTGTGGTAAACGGCACGAAAATCACGTGAATAAAACGAATATGTTGACCGCTTTGGTCTGCTAATTCTTGAGGGCTCACGCGTGCATCGCAGCTCGTACAAATATTGTTGGAAGAATTAAAATCAGTCCTGCCTGTGCATCACTCGTACGTTGAAGGATTTATCATGCCCTCAGTTCGACTCATTCCTCCTGGACATTAAGGTTTATCAGTATCAACGGAAGCTCGGCATGGTTCCTATGCAGATGCGCAGGATTCTGAAAACTCCTGCATAAACGTTGCATTTTTGAGATGTTCTTAAGAAAATTACCTGAGGAATCAGCAGGTTGGTCGCATAAAGTTGCTGAGCAAACTGCTGTACTTGTAGGTTGTACAAGTAGTCGAGCGACATTTCGGTGATGAGAAAATATTTTGATTAGCCATACTCATTCATACAAAACGAGGTGAGAAATGTGTTAAGTGGTTTTTCTCCAGGGCTTCCCCTTGGTAACCGAAGGGGTGAGCTTCGAGGGTTCTTTTCGTACATTCTGTTAAATGTGCAAAAGTTCAGACATAAGGTTTGGAGGTCACCGACGTCGCACCTCGTTCATTTACTTTTACTCCACTATTGATGCTACACCATCATGTCGTTAGTTTGTTCGGTTTGTTCACCTATTTCTGTCTAATTCCAGCATACTAGCGATATTTTAACAAGATTCCTTATTTTCTCCATCTCTTCCATCCTTATTTAGTTTTCCATGTGAAATAGACGTATTCTTCGCGATGCGAAATCGCGCGCGATGTGAGCGGTGCCTATCAATGATGGATGGCGTTGGAATGTCCTAGCCATGATTGCTCTTTGGACGGTATCTCAATCTGCCAGCTTTCGGAGGTAGATCTCCTGCTGGCCCTAAGTATCTCGGGTTTTCATGTGCTACCTCCCGGAAGAGAGAGGTGTGAGATGTGACGTTACTACTTATGTAGTCTCCAAGGCAAGGTTTTTTGTAGCCTGTTTCACTGAATACGATAGTTGGGGAGGAATCACAGGAATCACAGAAAAAAGTCCACGTTGGAAAGTATGTCGCACTCCTCAATAGTTTCCTGTTTAGTTTAGTGTAGAAGTTGAAACGTTACCCATATAAACTCAATTCTTGCCATTATTGACAGCGACCATCTCCCTCTTTTCTAAGCTTTCAACTAGAACCATTTGTAGAATAATCTTTATTCTCTGCATAAACCGAAGTTAATTATGGGCGCATTCGCTAAATTAGGTGCACTTCATACGATGGCGAACACAATCTTCCAAAATATGTTGTTGGAGCTCACATGCTAGCCTGCCTCCATCTCCTTCTTGGTCTACTCTTCTTCAGGGACCAGTCCTTCCCCCATTCTCTAGGCAATGTCAGTGCGAAAAGGGCATTTGGTGGCGGGCCCTTCTGATGTTCAGGATTTGACAGAACTGCGAACTGGGCTAAGAAGGTGTATGATGAGCCAGAGAATCTACACTAGATCATCGTTCCGCTTGTCTCTCCCCCAATTCCTCACTTCCCTCAACATCGTTTGATTTGCTCTTTTAGGACTTCTGTTATCGATGGGAGATTTCGCCGGACACCAGAGGCTTCAAGGATTGTGGACTCACAGACAATGATGAAATAGTGTGAAAGAAAGCTGGAAATATTGTGTGCGTCCCGGCACGTAACCCTGAGGGTGGTACGCAATACATACACAGCAATACGCTCACCGCACTAGGCCGCGTGCCGCATGAGCGTTAATTGGTGCGGTGAACAAAAAATGGCAGTGTCCGCACACGTGTCCACGGCATGTGGGCTGGTACAGGCAATTCACCAGAGATCCGGTTTCGCACTGCTCGAACGCATGTGTTCCACGTAATCCCACATCACTTCCGGGATTGTTTTAATATGTTAAGCAGCAAAATATCGGTGCGACTAACAGGATAGAACGTGTGCGATTTGTCAAGAGAAAATTTCCGCTATCAACGTTGGAATACACCGTATCGACTCTCTTCTGAACCGCCTGTACTGTCTGTGTTCAAGTTACCATTGTGATTGTCTAGTCCACACGGTATACGACTCACTTCGAAAATGAGAGTTTTTGTGAGTGCTGCCTTTCAGCTTTTTGTACTGTCATTAAACAACCTTTACATTACATGATTTATTCGAAGAAGAAGAGCAAACTCAGGCAAAAGCGCAGAAGAGCTCGTAAATGTATCTACCATTGAAGTAACAGCCGACCTGCGTTTTGTTTCCCATCTGTAATTTATTGATAAGCTGACATAGGGAATTCGGTTGTTTGACGTCAAAATGTCAAAAATCGATTAGTATCAAGGAAAAGATAACTGAACCTTATCCAATTGATCTTTCCATGCTATGGTAGCGTTCGTTATGAAATTAGTGACGTTGAGATCTTTCAAAGGATTTTGCCTATCGCTTCCTATAAATCCGGGATTGCTCCTGCAAAACATTACGTTCCAGTGCCAATATAGTGTTGGTTCGTTTGTCGTGTCTTTTGAGATTCGAACAACGAGTTTACAATTTACTTGCTTACCCTTCCGCAACTGAAATTTTATAGGAATGATCTTATTGAATAAGTGGAAGCTCTTACTCTTTATAAACAGTTTGATTCAGATTGTCAATCGTATAGAGGACAAGATACGCTGTAGGATCACCGAAGCTAGCTGTAACACTGGATACCTCTTCAAGTGTGCAGTTGTATGTCTGAAAATGTGTCAAAACGCTATGGTGTGCAATGAGAGCAACATGAAAGGCGTTGAAGTGATGAAGACTAAACTAACCATATTTCCCTTTGTCTCCTTTAATTTAGCAAACAAGGGTTCTCGGACTTCTTTCGGACACTGATCTTTCCCCATTATTTCGGTGCAGTTCGGTGATTCCTCAATCTTCCCGGAAGAGGTGATCGGTTGAAGAAGAATGAATGCCTACTAGAACAGCTTTTCATTTAAGAGAGCAAAAATTCTTTTTCCATGGTGTGTCAGTTCTAAAACCGTATAAGGAGTAAACATGCTCACCAACACAAGCAAGGCAGCGAAGAGAATCATTGGTGAGTGATGCTGTACAATAGTGTGTAGCTTAGTTTTATAGAGGAATCCGATTAAACACAAAGAGATAACGAGAGATCTCTCCAAACTGGTCATAAATTAATATTCACTAACAAGGCTTTGAAAAAAGAGATTTTCGATCACTAGTGATTAGAATGGTGGGCGCTGTTACATTACTGCTTTCTACTGCTTTCAGTCGTTGTAAGTGAAACACATCCACTATGGATCTTATTGAGTTTTGGAAACTGATCAGGTGCTTCTGGTTGGGTTATCGATTATACCGAATTTATTTCCTCGCCCAAGTGCTGGCGAGAAGGGTTCCTCAATACGTTGAACACGAATACGACAACTGCTTTGCGCCAAGATATTAGCTTATTGATTTTATCGATCTTCCCACTTTCCCACTTCTACCGCAGGAACGGTTAAGGACATTCTTATCAGGGTTCTCGAATACGTGGAACACGAATACGCCAACTATTCGAGTAAAGTCATCAATTTTTCCATTTCATCTTCTTTTTTTTTCATTTTCGCTCGTGAAGGTAAGGACGTGTCTGCTGGGGTTCTCCACTGCGCTAAACACGAATATGACAGCCGTTTTGCAAGGCAGTGCTGGTTTATTTATTTATTGATCTCATCAACTGTTTTCTTACGCTCGGGAATGAGCTAGAACTTCTGCTGGGTACCTCCGACATGCTTAAAACAGATATCACTAGAATTTTGAATGAAATAATCGACTAATTGGTTCTCTCAACCACTTCCCCTTCCAGCAGAAACAAGGGTTACCGAGATTATTTAGCACTGTTCGCTGGGTTTTGAGTTCGCTGGGCGCGCGCGACAATTCCGCTAGCCGCGCGCACTAATCTCGCTAGTCCCGGGGCCTTACCTGCGCGGTCAGCGAGATTGCCGCGCGTGCCGAGCGAGGATTTGTCTGAGTAAGAACGGAGTTCATAGGGTATGTGATTTTGCGCCCCGACATTTGGATAGTTTAGTAATTCAAAGTCTGTACGAAGGATAAACTCACTTCCTGATACTCTTTCCAGAGATTCACCAGCAGAAGGAAACAAAGAATCCACAGCAAGGTCTTCTTTTACAAAGAGGTGCTCGGATCTAGCGATGCCTTTCCTAGAACATGATCTGCGTAGTTCAATGGGCTGCTGCCGAGGATGCTCCAAACTGACTGCATCATAATAAAATGGCTAATGGCGTAAAATGTTCATTGAATTAACTCACTGATAGCCATCTGGAGAAAAAACTTATTGAGGTGCCAGATCGGCCCGTTTTCATATGTGACATTGAGGCGATTACAGGCAATTCACCGGATAGTCAGTTTCGCACTGTTCGGACGCATGTGTTCCACGTAATGCCACATCACTTCCGGCATTGTTTTAATATGTTAGGCAGCTAAATATCGCTGCAACTAACATGATAGAACGTACGTAATTTGTGAAATTCACCATTGTGCTTTCCACTTAGGAATACGCCAACACCGACTCGTTTGTGGATCGCCTATATAACTTGTACAGTCGCTCCAAAAAAAATCCTTGCCTCATGCTGCGCTCATTAGCTGAGCCACGTCACACCGTGTATGATAATGCATAAGTGAGGTGGCAGGAATCAGCAGACGGGCGGTGACGGGCACAACCCGGAAATCAACAACAAAGAGGAGTTGCGGGAAGTGCTGCGATTGATTATTTGATTGGAAGTATTAGGTTGTTGCAAAATCGATGTCGGATTCCGACAAGTTGACTTTGAGTTGTCGTAACTCGGCAAAAACTGGACCTTTTTTTGCCGATTGAGCACTCATTTGAATCGCTACATCTTTGCCATCTGTCTGCTAAGTTTTTATTCCATCACACCAGAAGCCAATCTTTTTAGACCCAGAAATATCGGCGAGGTCGTTTTGAAGTGGTGTATTTTTGGGGCTTGCTCTTCCTCTCAGGGATGAGTCCCACTGCTTGAATTTGCGATCATCTGTGGGGGAACAGTCCGCTGAGTAAGGCATATAGGGGAGAGTCTCGATCTTTGGCTGCATCTTCTTCCAGTGCGTCTTGAGCGGAAAGTGTGGCCTTGAACTACAGTGAAACACTACAGGATGAATCGAATTGAATCCATCTGTTCAGTTTTCTCATCATGCTCGCTCCTCCGATGGCGCCAAAAATAATAGAATAATGAACCTCAAGGCCACCTTCGAGATACTGAACAGGTCTCCTGGTGATAGCTTCTACCGGTGCATTTCAAAACGTTGACGTCATCAAATTTTAGGCCGTGACTCAGAGGCATGTATCTCCAATAATAAAGGATTCGGGCCAACACTGGGCTAGCATTTTGTTGAGCATTCCCTCCTGCATAGGTTGATCATATTTCATGTCAAAGCCACCTTTTGCTATCGAGTTCGAGTCCACGAAATTGGGACGAATTTTAACGGACGGATACATTTTAATTCAAGCCCGAAAACCACAGCAAAAGTTTGTGGATCTGGATAAAAATGAATAGGCAGGAAGAGAAAGAATTGGGCTTCAGAACAAGTACAAAATATATGATGGACACCATTTTTCTTTCCAAAGCATTATTCCAAATTTTGTGGTCTAAAAATCCGACATCGATTTTGCAACAACCTAATATAAGCGCTCCGATATCTTTAGCTTTCCCGCGGTAGTCACATTCTATAGTTAACAGCGTAGGGTTGGGGTTATCAATTATTTCTCCTGTTAAGTTGTGTTCACGTGTTAGCTAAGTTATTAAATATAGGTAACATTGGTCACTGGCTCCGAAGTCGAAAGACTTATTGATTATAAGCCACTTAGTATCGTTATTGTATTTTGCATGTTTGTTAGCTTATGATGAGAGAGCGATTTGTTGGTAACATTCAGTTTTGACAAAGGCATTACTCAGACAAACCCTCGCCGGTCGCGCGCACTTCATAGAGGGCTCCGCGAGAAGCGAGCCCCGCCTCGCTTCGCGCGAAGCAGAAGGCAATAGTACAGTTTCAAAGACGCGGGTCGCTAAAGTCGCTTGGTTTAAAGTCGCCGGAGCAGAACTTCGCAAGGCGCGGAGCAGACGAGGGATGATTTTCGAAGAACGCAGACGACGAGAGACGCTCGCTCGGCGCACGCGACAGTCTCGCCAGGCGCGCGCGACAACACACCTTCTCTGCAAGAAAACCTGCAAGAAATACGAAGCAGCATCAGAGGGAATCCGCCAGTCGGTGCCACCGCGGGATGAGTGAACTCGAGAGACAAATTTTGTTCACTCGCCAGCGCCTCTGGAATGGCAGGGCACGGCGAGCACTGTCGTTGAGGTGGTCATGTACCACCCGAATACCCAGGAGGTGGGCACCTGTCGCTCAATAACATGAGTTTGCTGTCGAGGCTGGTCATCATCCGGTATTAACCGGTTGTGACGTCATCGCTGGGCTCTCGCACCGAGTTCGCTGGGCGTGCGCGTCAAGTTCGCTGGGCGCGCGCACCGATCTCGCTCGCTCGCCGCGCGCGACAATCTCGCTGGCCGTGCGCAAAAAAAAACACCGGAATATCGGAAGTTTCGGAAGTCGGAAGTCAGAATTCCGCTCATCCCTGCTGTGGATCCCGTTAGTGTCATGCTTTGTGCAAAGGTGACACCAAAACTTCACCAAATGTCTGCAGCAGTCATGGCAGCTAACGAAAACGCTTGAAAGTATGGATATTCCACGATGATATCACATGCCCAGGATTTATAGAATCCGGTGGCCTGATTTTTAGCTGTATTCCAGATCCAGAAACAGTGGCGTGACTGCAAACAATATTACCATTGTTGTATTCTAAGGTATTAAATATAGGTAACATTGGTCACTGGCTCCGAAGTCGAAAGACTTATTGATTATTCGCACTGTAGATGGTCTAAGCTGTGATATTATTGCTCTCCGCCTTCCCTCTTTGGAACCTCGTACGGAGGAATTTATGGTGTTCGAACATTGAGTGTAGAAAAACCGTTGATTTGTGCTAAGGAACCCGGTGAACGCATTTTTTCAACAATTTCCTAGTTTTGCCCAAGATTCACAGAATCCAGTGGCCTGATTTTTAGCTGTATTCCAGATCCAGAAATAGTGGCGTGACCGCAAACAATATTATCTTTGTTGTATTCTAAGGTATTAAATATAGGTAACATTGGTCACTTTTCGGAAGTTCGGAAGTCAGAATTCCGCTCATCCCTGCTGTGTATCCCGTTAGTGTCATGCTTTTGCAAACGTGACACCAAAACTTGAGTACATTGGAGAAACGGGACGAACTCTGGGAGTAAGGGCTAAGGAGCACATGGCAGGAAAAAGGCGTGGAAGCTTACTAACACCGCTCGGGAGACATAAGAATGGATCACACCACGGAAGTGACTTTGACGTCAAGTGCACAATTTTAGCTCGCGAAGCAGACATATCAGCACGAAAGACGTTGGAGGCTTTTTGGATATCAGTCCGAAATCCTCCAATGAACAATAAAAATGAGTATCTATCGATTGCAAACGACTTTATGCCATTCGTACCACTTTGTGAGCTAAACCTGCCTGATACACCCTGTGTAGATCTGCTATACCATACCATCTTTCACGTCTACACATGGTAAAACCCATTCTTTCTAGTTCGACAGTCTAGTGCGGCGTGCACTAACGGTGGAACGACGGGTGAGCAGTCTTCGGCAGCGCACGGTTTCTGCGTTCTGTGCTTTTAACAATATCGAGACACTAGCACAGGATGGAGAGATGCTTGGCGGGCTAGACGCTGGATTTCTCATGCCATCCTCTTTGCAGGCCTTTGGGGACGACGATAGAAGCCGAAACGTCAGGCCAATAAAGTTCCACCTACAAAACCTCTTTGGCAAAAAAATCACACACGAAATATTACCATTGTTGTGATGGAGATCACAGTAGGTTCAATTGTTCATAGGTTGATCGGTGCGGCGCGTAACGTTTTGATCTATGCGCGCGTTCCTGAGCGTATATAAGAAGCCCCCTCGACTACCGGGCAGACCTTCGTCCAATCCGCCGCCGTCGCCACCGCTGTCGTCTGCCGTCGCCGCCTCCGCACCACTACCATTCACCACTCACCTGTATTTGCCATGAACACGTTTTTCCAAATGTCACAATTTGCCACCTATTGTGGCATTATTCTTTAATAAAGTTTTTGTAGCTAAGCCTACAAAAACAGAAGTAAGTGGGCATCCATACGATACCCGCATACACAACAAAATTGGCGATCAGGACTCGCGCGTGAGAGCTTGAGTCGATTTCGCTACCGGCCTACGGATCGCCAACGCTGAGAGAGATGTTCGACGTGAAGTTCACATTGCGATCCCAGTGTTTGAACCTAGAGAAGAAAGACTCCGATGATTTTATGGAGTACACTGGTCGGGTGAACGAAATGTTTGAGCATGCGAACTTCAGTGAAGTGGATGCTGAAGGACTAACGGCCTTGTTGTGGATTTACGGTCTGAAATCCAACAAGGATAGAGACATTCGACCACGACTGCTCGCCTTTTTGGATAAGGAAGCTAAAGAAGGGCGAAGACCCACGTTACATGACTTGGACAAAGAGTGTGACCGAATCATGACGTTGCTGAAGACGTTGAAGATGATTGAGAAAGACTCAATCGGAGTAAATGAGGTCAAGGCGGGACCAAGCCACACTGAGCGAGACTCAGAATGTTGGAATTGTGGCAAAGTTGCTCACACAAGCCGACAGTGCCGAAGTAGAGCATGGAGATGCAGCTCATGCAAAGGCAAAGGGCACAAAGAGAAGTACAGTGAGAAAGCAACACAGTACCGAAACAGATCCAAGTCGAAGACCAGGGCGAAGCCGCACAAGAAACGTTGCGGACGAGTAGTGCTAGCAGGTAGTGCTGAAGCAACTGTAAATGCAGTGAGGCATTATCTTACTGTAGAAGTCAATGGGCGCCAAATTGAGTTTCAACTGGATACCGGATCGGACATCACGTTGTTGAACGTGGATGAATGGAAACGAATGGGTAGTCCGAAACTCAAAGGCACTAGCTTGGTTGTGAAAGACGCTAGTGGGAACCTAATGAAGGTTCACGGTGAACTGATTTGTCAGTTCAGGCTGAAGGATGCCGTAGGTGAGGGAAAGTGTTACGCGACCCTTCACAAAAGTCTAGTTGGTCTCGATTGGATAAAACAGAACGACTAAAGGGCATATAACCTAGAGAGGATGGTTGCTCACGTGAGTACCAAAGGTGATGCAGACCTAATTGCTGAGTTGAAGCAGAAATTCGAAAGTGTGTTTCAAAATGGCCTGGGCACATGCACAAAAGAAATAGACAGCATTGGAGTTGTTGCCGGGTGCAAAGCCTGTATATAGGATGAAGAGGCCCGCGGCATCGTTGCAAGTCGTCGAGAAAAAGATTGGCGCCTTGTTGATATGGGTCTTATTGAACCAATAACACACATTGAATGGGCTGCTCCAATAGTGTACGCAAAGCGAATGGCAAGATGTGAGTCTGTACTGACTTCTCGACTAGACTTAACAAAGCGTTGAAGGACTACGAGTACCCCATACCAACACCAGAGGACATTTTTGCTTCGTTGAATGGTGGTACAATGTTCTCACAGATCGATTTTTCCGATGCATACCTCCAAGTGGAGCTGACGGATGAGGCCAAAGAAGTGGTCGTCGTCAATACACACAAGGGTCTATATCGATACAAACGGTTGCCGTTTGGTATCAAAACAGCGCCAGGTATCTTCCAAAGCATCATGAACAAGATGATCTCGGGACTTGATGGAGTCGCAGCATATTTGGACGATATCTTGGTAGTCGGGAAGACACCAGAAGAGCACAAGAGGAATTTGTTCGCGTTGTTTGAACGCATAGCTGAATACGGATCCAGAGTGGAACTAGAGAAATGCTAATTCGCAAAACGGGAAATAAAATTCCTCGTATTCATTGTGGACCGAGAGGGTCGTCGTCCGAATCCAGAGAAAGTTTCAGCGATTTCCAAGAT
Organism: Ancylostoma ceylanicum; assembly: GCA_000688135.1. Taxonomy (NCBI): domain Eukaryota; kingdom Metazoa; phylum Nematoda; class Chromadorea; order Rhabditida; family Ancylostomatidae; genus Ancylostoma; species Ancylostoma ceylanicum. Next base: position 140,134 of record JARK01001619.1, read on the forward strand.
GCTAGCCCCACAGAATATGACTCAGTTGCGTGCATTCTTGGGCATGGTGACATACTATTCGTCTTTCATACCAAACATGAAAGAGTTACGAGGTCCCTTAAATGGCTTGCTGAGAAAGGATGCAAAATGGGATTGGAAACACACACACGAGGCAGCGTTTGAAAGAGTGAAGAAAATTTGGTGTCAGGTCTGAACCTGACACACTACGACCCCAAGAAGAAACTGATAGTAGCCGCTGATGCATGTGACTATGGGATCGGGTATGTGATCTCCCATCAGATGAAGGATGGTACAGAGAAACCGATTGCCCACCGTTCGAGATTACTGAATGCTGCAGAATGGTATTACGCCTGAAAGAGAAGGAGGTATTAGCGCTCATTGAGGCAATCAAAGGTGGTAGTAATTTGGCCGAGACCGTGAGGTAACCGTGAGGTGCAACTCGAAGCTAACTCGCAGTTTCACACTGAGACCATGACCTGACCTCGGAGTGACCGAGCTGAAACCGCGAAGTAGCTAATTTTGACTAAACAAATCATTTTTATTTTCGGAGGATTCGATCCCGTGAGGGTTTGACTCGGAGACAGCCCACATCGCACTCGGCTATCTGTACTGTGATTACCCTGAGTTGTTTTGGGCTATGTGGAACTTATCAAATTTATCATCATTCACTCTGAACATGGAAACATCCACTCCATGAAGGGTAGGCAAGCGGTGGTACAAGGACAGATTATACTATATACATGCATTTAGTCTGCATGCGTTTATATGGTGAAGGATAAGCCTAGTCGCAACCTTTAGCAAATCAAACGATTCTCGCCGCGATTCTGCAGCCACAACACCGTGAAACAGCGCGCGCAAGCCGTCTAACTTTCGACAAGGACTGCACATGGATGGTCGGAGTACTATGAAGAGAAGAGACAGAGGAGACACATTGGCTGAACAACTAGAAAAGAAACTTCAGCTATGACGAAGAATCTTAGAGCGAAAAGTCTTTTTTTGCCAGTTCTGTTCCTAAAAGATTCCTAACTCCTATTCACATTTCCAATACCCTACTGTTTTGCTTCATACTTAAGAGTCTCTGCAATGCCGCGGTTAGTTGCTATGAAAAATATCCAGAGAAATCTCCAAAAACGAGAAACCAAACCAGTAGGGCCTCTTCAGGCCTCATGACCTGCCGGTCAGAATGAAAAAGTACTCGGGAGTACTTTTTCGTGACCGGTCTGCGTCTCTTGCCTCATGATACTATTTTCACAAATATGTCTGATTAGATAAGAGATCACGGTTTCAGCTCGGTTACCGTGAGGTCGAGACTAGAGTGAGACCTCAAGGTGACCGGTCGGTTACCTCGAGGTCTCAGTTGTTNAGCTCGGTTACCGTGAGGTCGAGACTAGAGTGAGACCTCAAGGTGACCGGTCGGTTACCTCAAGGTCTCAGTTGTTTTACAATACATTTTTGGGGAAATTGACCTCGAGGTGACCTCGAGGTAACCTCTTACGGTTACCTCACGGTTACCTCGAGGTCTCGACCAAATTACTACCACCCCAAGAAATTCCACAAGTATGTGTACGGAAGGCATTTCATACGTATCACAAACCATTGCTCGCCATATTCGGGAGTAAGAAGGGCGTACCAGTTCATTCAGCTAATCGCTTGATGCGTTGGGCAACAATGCTGATAGGATACGATTTTGACATCGAGTACATCAAGACTGATTCGTTTGGGCAAGCTGATGGACTGTCGAGGTTGATACAGAGACATCCTCTGACGCAGGAGGACTGTGTGATAGCTTCAGTAGAAGTTGACGTGAAGCAAGTGTTTGCTGATGCTGTACGAAGATTGCCCGTGAAAGCTTAAACTATTCGCAAACACACTGAGAAGAGCATTGTGTTACGCAAATTGAACAGTTTCATCGATAGCGGAAGATGGCCAAAGGTTGCGAAAGGGGCTTAGAAGCATTTTCACGACAGACGTAATTCATCATCGGTTGTGCAAGGCTGCGTGATGTTGAACGACAGAGTCGTCGTACCCGAGACACTACGGACGGTAGTTCTCGAAGAGCTGCACACTGGCCATCCTGGAATCGTCAGGATGAAGAGTCTAGCGCGAAGCTATGTATACTGGCCTAACATCGATGAAGACTGCGAAAGGACAGTGCAGAGTTGCACAGAATGTCAACTACAGTTTAAAACTCCGGCGAAGTTACCTCTGCAAATGTGGAAAAGTGCGCAGGAGGTATGGGAGCCAATACACGTTGATTTCGCAGGCCCACTACACGGAATGTGCTACATGGTTGTTGTCGATGCCATGAGCAAGTGGCTGGAGATATTCGAACTGAACAATATAACAACAGGCTGAGCCTAATCCGTAAGCGTCTTCCCAAGAAGACGTCAGCAGGGCTTTTCCCTTGTAGAACAGCATTCGGCGTCGTTCTGTACGCCAACAAAACTGTGTCTAGGCAGTCGCTATTAGGGCGAAGGGTTGGGCTCCTTGGGCTCCCCTCCCCTTTCAGTTTCTTGATTCCTCTGTTCAGGATATCCACAAATCTTTCTGCCTGACCATTGGACTGAGGATGATACTGCGGCGTCCTCACATGGGTAACATCCCGTTCTTCACACATCCGCTTGAACAACTCAGATGTGAATTGAGTGTCATTGTCGCTCGCTAGCGTTTTCGGATTTCCATATCGTGCAAACAACTCTTTCAACAGCGAGCATCTAATCAGAATAAGTTCCCATGTGAATTTTTTTTGTTTCTGGCTCTCTTTCTCTTACCATAATTAGTGAAAGAAACTGCAGACGTGAAGAGAACGCAGACGTCGAGAGACACTCTTGCCACGCCCCTTTGCTACCAGTCCTAATAGATTGCTGGAAATCAATAATTGAAATGGAATCTGGTGAGTACTTTCAACCAAAGTAATTGTATCCTGGAATGAGTATTGAAGCATTTCGTAGGAGAAAAAAATCGATCTGTTGATTATTCGAACGAATTCAAATCAAAAATGCAAATTTGAATCACAATGTACAGTACTTGCCGAAAAATGCATGGGTTGCGCATGGCATCGCTGCTGCAGAATCGTGGCAGGACCTACTCGACTCTCTCACTTCGAATATGCTCTCTCTGCATCCCTCGTCCAGGTTTGTCTGCAATCACGGAATCCTATTTTTTTTTTCGAGGATAATCAAAATGACAAATAAGTGGTTAATTTGTGGCTATCGTATATTGTGCAAGAAGGAATCGTGCCAGGACCTTCCTACACAGCTAGATGTAGCCAGAAAACCGCCTGGACTATCAATTTTCATACAGTTCAACGCAAAGCGTGGAAATACTGTAGAAATGTCCTGCAAATGTCCTGGGCCTGGATGCATTGTTGAAGTTACCCATGGCAAACGTGTTGACGGTTGACATGTTGACGGTGGGTAAATTTTGGGTGCGCTAACGCGTTTGTCCTGGGTAATCTTAATGCATTCGGCCAACTTTCTAAGTTATCACTCCTCATCTTGACCGTTTTTCGATTCCCTTATTTATTTACTTGGTTCATAGGTCTGATCCACAGTCATAGGTGCGATAGGGGTGAGAACGGCTCTTCGAAAATGAAGGGGGTCACGAGGCAAAATGTGAAGGGTGTCGAACATTAGTTGAATGTTGATTACTAGTGCGCAAGTGTTAAACCGTTAAAAAATCTTGTGCGTCGACCGGGGGAGGGGGGTATTCACACTATCTACTTGGTTCTATTTATTGTGTTAGCAAACCGTACGATAGCGACGAGTCATCGCACTAAGATACGGATGCTCCAGAATACTGCCTTCCAGTGGGAAAACAGCCACTGATTACACTAATGACGATAGTCCTTGGCCAATCTTAATGATGTCATCCATTTATAAATACACAACTGAACTACATTTGTTATCGCTTACATACAAAAATTTCACATTGAAATTGCATATACTTTTCAGCTATTTTTGCTTATAACAACTTTATATGAAGATAAAACCTTGGAGTGAAGGGTATCTATGTTATCCTCCTTCAACCCCCCAACTAATAAGCAACATCCTGTTTCATGTGGTTGCGTGTTGGCTTCTGATGAGTGTGGGTGAGCACGTTTCTTAAGCCATTCTCACCCCATGCGCGCGCCCCTCTCCGCCCAGCGCACTATTTCGTCATTTGTCTAACAACGGGCCTGAGAATGCCCAGTTGTTTCGGCTCACCCACCCTCTTTTTCAACCAGAAAAGAGTTTCCGCCGTATATCTATACGTGAATAGAGAGCGCATTCTTTCTATTTCCCTTACATATACAACACTTTCCAAATTTCCCCACTTTCAGCAAGAATCTTTTAAAAACACCTTTTTATGGAGGTTTACGGCCTTCCTGTTTTTTGCTCCATCTTCTCACATTACCTGCCACGTATTGTATAATAAATGACGAGAAAATCCTCGCGAATTTCCATGGAACATCCTCGTAGCGATTCGTTCACAAACAATCCCATACTTGAACAACAACAAAACTTAAACATACATGCTCTGTTTTTCATACCCTTATAGTCCTTGTCGAAAAGTTAGACGGAATGCGCGTGCGGTCGCTACGACCCCGCCGCCCCGTAAGGCGTTTTTGTCGTGTTTTTCATTTAAAAAACGTTCTTTCGCGTTTCATCTTTGCAGTTTTCGCTCTCTTCTCATTTCTTTACACTTTTAGGGTAGCGCACAGCAGTTTTTGTTCACCTTTGAATTGGTTGTGTCTAGTTTTGCAAAATATTCCATATTTTTTATTCCTTTCTATATTTTTCGCCCTAAATTGCTATTTTTTTGCTGTTCTTTGCCTGTTTATAGTTGCATTCTGTTGTTTGGATGTTGTGTTCATCGTTCGCTTCCCGCATGTCGCTGTTTCTTCGTTTATTTGCTCATATTTTTGTTTCAGATAGATTTCCGATCATGTTTACTAGACGATAAACGAAGAAACAGCGACATGCGGGAAGCGAACGATGAACACAACATCAAAACAACAAAATGCAACTATAAACAGGCAAAGAACAGCAAAAAATAACAATTTAGGGCGAAAAATATAGAAAGGGATAAAAAATTAGGAATATTTTGCAAAACTAGACACAACCAATTCAAAAGAGTAGAGTAGAGTAGAGAGTAGAGAGTAGAGTGAGTAGAGAGTGAAAACTGCAAGGATGAAACGCGAAAGAACGTTTTTTTTAACGAAAAACACGACAAAAATGCCTTTCGGGGTGGATCGTATCGATTGGGAGCCGCGCCGCGGCGGGGTCGTAGCGACACCGAACCGCACGCGCATTCCGTCTAACTTTTCGACAAAGACTATATGTTCAGAGATTTCTCCGCAAACATGCTACCTACCGCCTTCCACTTGTAGCCTATAAACTCTACTAGATTTAAGATTTAACTAGATACCCTTCACTCATGTTCAGTTGCTTCTCCTTCACTTACAATTTCGCACGTCTTTTTCCTTGTCCGTAGCAGTGGTGATATTGCGCGCTCCATCAAACTCTGAGCGCGCCACTGCGATTACACTGACTCCATAAGTGCTTCGCCTTTATTCACATACACCGTTATCCGTTCATCTTTTATTCAGTCATTAATTCAGTTCGAACACATTCAAGTTGTCGTTACTTTGCTCTTTCCCTTTCGTTTTGCCCTCCACTTCCATTTAGCGCTTGAAATAGGGGAGTATTACTTTTTTTCACCTGCTGGAACCGCCCATCTTTCTGGAATTTATTTTTGAAAAATAAATCAAAACTGAGGCAGCACATTAGAAACTTGATAAGATGGAGTGTACAATTCGTGTTACGGCGCGTAACATTTCATATTTATTCTCTTTAATATGCATTATGTTGGTCCGAAAATCTTGCACCAACCTTTATTTTTGAGTTCGGAATTTCTTGGTTTTGGACTGAAATTCTCTAGCTATAGACTGTGTTATAATACTGTACTACTTCCCTGCTATAAAAAAGGCAGACGAGATTCCACTAATGGACAATAATTTCCTGATTGTTTGGAAAAGTGTAAGATTTGGTTCAAGGCTTTCGGGCCAACGTAATAGAATAAATAAGAACCCGGTAAGTTCTACTCATAATGTGCCCTAAAAACTACCCATAATTTCTTTTCACATGAAGAGGTTTTACTTACCAACGTGTTACTTACCTCAGAATCTTCTGTCTTCAGGCTGGCTGGGCCAAAACGGAGCATCTGCCGTACTCAGCAACTATCGCTACTTCATAAACGAAGTGGACTGCATCAGTAAGGAAAGTGTGTGTGCACTGTAGGTTGAGCGACTTTTGCAGCTGCTAGGCCAGTTTATACTCGATACCCTCGCGGCGTTTTGAGTCACGCGCGTGGATAATTAAGGGAATGTGTATGTTTCAGATACGTATGGCGTTCAACTGGTCACACCAACTACACCATAGCCAGCTCAGACTGTGTCAGTAACTACGACAAGTGCAAAAATGTATGGTTTATAGTTCTCAGAACATGTTTACCTAAACAATTCAACGTTTCAGCTCGCTAAGGAGTGCTGCATCACATCGGTTTGTGCTCGAAAACAGCGTCGGATGTTCTTGTCATTGGTGAAGCGATTCAAAGCGAAGACGGAGTACTTGCGGGTCCAAGGGATATCCGTGAAATTAATTTAAATGTTTCTGGAGGTGGAATTAATGAACGTTTTAGTGGATTTAGCAGTCTTGCAGTGTTTTTCTTCTAGATTTTTAAATAGTTTACTTTTCTATATAAAGATTTGAATTTTTTGCGGCTGTTGCGTTGTGCAGGAATCAAGAAATGCAGCCACGGCGCTGCTCGGGCAGGGAACCAGAGTATCGATCGTGAGTTGCGGCAGACAGCCAGAGTGCCGTGCCGCGTTAGGGTGCGCAGTGAATTCCGAACGGCCGGGTGAAAGGGACGGCTACCGCAGCGCGGCTCTCTTGGACAGAGACGCAGGGGAGAATCGATGCGTCGTCATTTCCCGCTGCCTCTTCGCGCACTTCTACTAACTGTTCAAGCAGCGGGTATGACGAAATATCGATCTTCTCCTGCGTCTCTGCCTAAGAGAGCCGCGCCGCGGTACCCGCCCCTTTCACACAGGTGTTTGGAATTCACAGTACTGTGTCGTGTGGGTTTCTAGGCTGAAGTACCCTGTATATCCTGGCGCTATTGATTTTTTTTAATTCGAGCCGCTAGAACTGTGTCCGTTCAGCGGCGACCATGACCCAACATTGGAATCTCCATACCTATCAAGAGTTTTCATTGCGTAGATCACCGAATGGCGCTACACCCCATCTCCAAATGATCTACGCAGTCGATGAGTGGACATGTCCTCGGTGACCACACTGCGGCGAACACCCGCTTGGTTACCTTCTTGTTGCGAATTGTATTCCTTGTCATTGCCTTTCTTCATTTTTTTTGTAAGTCTTTGGAAACTGATTGTAGATAAGTTATGTGCAGGAGACTTTTTATGTAATTTGGTGCTTCCAACCTTTTTGTTTGATCCTGAGTACTCGTTTCAATTTCTCCTTAAAGGATAAAGGTCGGCGTTGATCAATCCCGTCACGTGGGATACGCCACGCATTCGACTTTCGAGAGTCGAATTTCTGCTTACACCACCATTATATTTCTTCCTTCTTTGATATTGTTTCCTAGCGAAACGGCAATACTGTCAATGCTGTGATAAAAACTCAAAGCTCTTTCCAAATTTTCCAGTGAAAGGGCCAAAACTGTCAAAACTCTATCTAAGGTGTCTGTCACAAGCTGAGTAGGAAGTTGCAAAATTTCTTGTATTCTCCTGTATTTCTCAAAAAAAAAAAGACCAACAATTTTTCATTGAAATTTGGAGCTTGATCGACTATCAATCGCACCGTACAATGACCTCTCCTCTTTTGTTTTCATTTTTTCTTTGTAAAATTTCTTTCTCTTCTTTTTCCGTTCCACATTTCCTCTTCTATTCAGCCCCGCGTCAGCTTATATATTGGGGTCGGAGAGTTGAGTACTTGTGCCTATGATCCGCGTTTCTCGCCTGCCTTTCAGAGAAGGACACTATTCATAGTAGTCCCTCTTCCTCTAATATCTTCACTACTATGTTCGCCGGTGAAATACTATAGAAGAGCTTTATTTCAAAGTTTTATTTCTTTTTCGCTTCTACGCGCGTGTTTCTCGCTAGTTTCTGACTAGTTTCTTAGATTTGACCCAGCGTTCTCAGATTCCTATCAGTCGTGTTCTTGGCAGACTGGAATTCTCCCTTGTTTCCTTCTTGTTCAAGCTGTTTCCCCATTCAACTTACATACTTATCGTCACTACCTGTCGCGTCGCGTATGGGTATGGCGTGACCGCCGCCGTGACGCCATCGCCTCGCGACAAACTATAAATATTGCCCACTGAATATATGCGCCTAATAGTACGGGTAATATCGCTGCCACTGAACACTGTAGCAAGGGGTGCCACAAATCCTTTCATCGATGGAAGAGATCCGTCATGACTTGCCACCGTTTTCAAATCTTGAAGGATTACATGTTCTCTTCCCGTTTGCTCAATCCTTGACCGAAAACTAGTGAGCAAAATCTTGTTGTTGTATGATATTCGTGATTGGGTGGTGGATTTTGAGCCTGAAAATACTGTGAAATCTGTAGACGATGTCGATAGGCTGAGATATTCAACCTTGGTATCCAGTATGTTTTCTGCGTCTGACATTTCACTCTAGAAAAATCTGAATCTGTACATTTTTGATCCGCTATTTAAGTTGAAATTTCCTGCATGACAATCATTATGAAACTGAAGGCTAATGCTTACAGTGTGCCTATATTGGGAGAAGTTTCAGGTCTGAAGTTCCGGATTCAAATGGAGACTGTTTTCCAGTGTTGAAAGTCGGAGCATCATCTCCAGAAAGGCAGTGCCTTTTCTGTTCAGCTCTCTCGAATTTATTTTACATAATTCTGTATGCGAATTTAGATGCTAAGACCTCCTCCTGCTCTTGCCAGATGGTGTGGTGTTCTTTGACAGCTATATTACGATTTTGAATCGTTATGCTTAGTATTCCATCAAACCGGGGCAATACTCTCTTTGGAGCGAAGCAATCTGCGTCGGCGTCGTTTAGTCGATTTATAGATTTATCGATTTTGATTCGTATCGAATATCGGTGGCTCTTGCAGCAGTGGCGTGGGCCATGCTCCACTCAGGCTTGGATGCATCATTGAGATTACCTAGGGTCAACGTGTTGACGCCCGCGTTAAGGATGTTGTTTGATGATATTATGATATGATGTTAAGGATGATGATTTTAAGATTCGTGTGGTTTTAATTGTTAACATGCTTACCTTGGATAATCTTGGCGGTGCGTGCAGCTCCCGAAATCGTTATTGGTGCCGCTGGCCACGGCGACGGAGGACGCCAAACTGTTCACGAGGTATAAATGGCGCGTAGTCACAGTCCACCATAATTTTTTTAATCTGAGCTGTCCTGACGAAAGGAGGAGCTCCATATTGAGGTTCATTTTTCCCATCGGTACACTTTACCCTATTAGGCCCTACGGTAGTCCTCTTCTCCCATTGAACAGCCCTCGAACAAAGAAGTCGGTATATAGACATGCTTGAGGTTGAAGTACAACAATTAGAGGCTCATTTGGATGGGCTAAAGGGGGATGCCCAGTTCCCAATCACTGTTCTATGGGATTTCTGGGCAAGGTTTCGCTAGGTTACAGAGCTTGAATGCATCACATGCGAGATTACCCATGTTGGCACTAATGTTAGCGATGGGTCAATTTGGGGGTGTAAAACGTTTACCTTGGGTAATATCGAAGATGCGGCCCTGCAATGATTTAAAAAAAAACTTTTCTTGGGCTAGGCCAAATGAAAGATTTCCTGTGCTTGTGGTTTTCCGTCTCTCTTAGAAACTTCAGGACGTATCATGTTAGCAGCCTCGTTCATTTGGCCTAAAAATACCGCTGAATGCAACAAACTTTACACCTCGCATACATAGTGACTTAACAAACCATTAAATTTTCTTTAAAGTCCATATGACTTTTGATGCAGTACACAGTTACGATTACACAACAACAACTATAAAAACGACACATATTAGGACTACTGGGACTGCTTTTGAAGTGATGTCCCACAGCTCTCCCGTGTCGATTCCTTCTCGATTTCTGAGCGTAAATTATTTATCAACAACGCTAACGATGCTGCGTTTACACTTCCTTCCGGTGACCTAGCAATCGGGGCGGGGCATCCGATGTAAACGACACGCGGTTATGTATTCACGAACACGTTGACGAAATGACTACAAATAGACTAATACGTGAGGATTCTTTCGAGCTGTTAGCCAAGATGGTTATTGATCTTTATTGGGCTAACGTTTCGGCGATGTCGCCTTTGTCAGAGCCTGGAAAGTCAAAGTCATGAGTGATTTATCCCCTCAAACGCCTCATCCTTCTACAGAACATCATTCATCCAGCCAGTAAACTCAAAAACAGTATTAGAGAAACCCAGACAATGAGCGCTCACCTTAGTTGCGAACACGATGAGCGAACAGCGGACCACTAGTACCAAACCCGTGCTCATAGGGGTTTATAAGGTGCCTTAACAACCCCCTCCCCCCGTAGATCAAAACCCGCAAAGGTTCTGATACAAGGCGAGCTCTTTTGTGATAGCGATGCACTCATCTTTTCTATTTATTTTTGGACTTCTAGCTGTGATCCAAAACGTTTCTAAAGTCTTGCGCGCTATAATTTCGGGCTCTCGCGACAAGATCGTGACTCCAATCTGGATTTCGGAGTTTTCATGGCATAACCTGCGGTGAGTACCCAAAGGAGTGGCGGTTTTTGATTTGGAAAGCCCATCCAGATGTTCTTTTATCCTAACGCAAAGCGGCCGTCCCGTTTCCCCTATGTATTCGTCCCCGCACGCCTGACAAGTGATGAGATAAATTGTCCCTGAGATCATACAGTCACCGTCTTTGTCATGCGGACAAATGACGCACCCAGGGCGATCATACGCCCGATTGCGAACTAGGTGCCGTTTGAGGTTGGGTGGCGGTATGTCCACCACTCTCACATCAACTTGCAGGCCCGCCTGACGTAGGCTCCTCCGTACTGCGTTACTCACTTCATCCGAGATGAAGGGTAGGCAGAAAGGAATCTTTTCGGAGCCATCCGTCACGCGGAGACTAATATGACTTACAAATAGACTAATATGACTTGCAGACTAATATGACTTACACAGTTCCCTTATTTAGGTACAATTTTCTCCCGTTCATCGGCTGCACCGTTCGCCAGTTATCGATCAGCAGTGACCCGTCTTCCCTGAGATGCCTTCGGAGTATACGCAGCTGAACAACACATTGTCTGGAAGTGCCTTCTGTGGATTTCTGACCCAACCTGAGTATCCGTAACGAGGTTTGGATGAGCCAGAATTGTCCATATCACTCCTTCGCTGCAAGGTGGCGTCGTTAGGGAACCTGAATTGGAAAATTCAGGTAATCAAACAGAAGTTCGGTTAGCAGTTACCCAGGTATGGAAACTGTGGCAATATTGTTCGAATGAACATAGGCTAACGATCCTAATTGCAGGTTCGGTGTAGACGTCTGTCTCTAGAAGAAAAAGTCACCTGTGTATCGGAAAAAAGTGCTTGTGTCAGGTGGTAGCAGTGACCCCGGGCTGTATGATGGCAGGTCTCCTTTGGTGTCTGAAATAGGTTGGTTTGTTTTCTATAATATTTGTTTTTTTCTGATGCAGTGAAAGCAGCAATCTTCCTCAAGTAAACCCAAAAAATCAGGAACCTATGATGGGTGTGGCCCGAAAATGGTGGCCAAACGAGTATAGAAAAAAAGACTATAAGCTTAATTAACTAGTGCTCCTCATCACTTTAGAGTAAAACTCATCTGTTTGTGTGTTTGTTGGTTATCGCTTATATCTCACAAACCAACCGACAAACACACATGAAACCTATACCGTTCGACTCAGAATTGTGCCCCGCAGTGCAAAACTTCACTGTCATCTGCGCAAAGCGCAGCTTAGCCGCGCTTCGCGTGGATCGCAATGATTTTTGTACTGTGGGGCACAATTCTGACCCTAACGGTGTAGGTTTCATGTGCGAATGTCTATGAATAGTCTATCGCAGAAAAAAGCGGATGTTTATTCATTGTTTATTCATTAACTTATTGGAATACAAGTTGCTATCAGTGGTTAAACTCTCATGGTTCTGTCTGAAGTCAATTGAGCGTTTTCGAAAGGGTTAACTGCGAAGTTGAAGTTTCTGTACGGAAGCGATTACTAACACACAATTTGATTACATTCCTACAAGTGCTCCGACTCGCCTTCGGCGAGCCTCGCAATTGTCGGCTTCATCTGCTTTGTTGAAAATTATTGGTACGTTGGCACCGAAGTCCCGCGAAGCGGGCAAGGGCGAGACTCGCCAGAGGCGAGTCGAAGCACTTGTTTTCATAGTATTATCTACTAATAAGAAAACGACTTTCTGTTGCGCCTCTCAACTTATTATTCGTCCTTGGAGCATATTCACTCATTTATTCATTTATTTGTTCATTCATTCATTCATTCATTCATTCAATCGTTGAGCAATTTTCCCGTCCCTTACCTGATGAGTTGGTGGCTTCCTTACCTTTCTCCAAATCGAACAGTGCATCTCCTTTTGGTGCGATCTGGAACTGAACCGCCACCTAAACATTCCTTATTCTTGAAAATAAGTAACCAAAGATGCCCGGTAAGTAAACCAACTTGCCACGGCGACGCCCCCAGATGTGCATTAGTGTTGTTTAGGCCTTCCTTGATATGTACGAAGTGAACCTGGAAAAATAGGTGGGACTTTTTCGGGTTAAGCACATTGGACGGGCGCCGTTGTTGGTCGTTTGTGCTCTCTCAATGCATCAAAGTGCTCTCATAGTGTGTCCGTCTAGTGTTATCTACAGGCATGCATAGAATTATCTACAGGTATAGAATACAGAAAGACTTTGCCTTTGTCTCAGAACTTATCTGACTACCGGGAATGGATACACACCTCCAATGGATAATGCAATCCAGCGAGCGTGTGTTCGCTGCCGAAACGATCATTTCCATCCCAGTGAAAGTGAAATTGCTGCAGATTGTACCTTCCTTTCAGATTTCCACCTAAAACAGCAGGATTTCTATGATGAGAGCCTGGAGAAAATCCAGAAGAACTGCAAAAACTGTAAATTTTTAAAGGAAACCTGTAATATATGGCCTCTTGGTCCATGACTGAAATCCTTGCACCAGCTCTGAAAATAAGCGAGATTGTGATGGTCCTTACAACAACAAGTATGTACAGCAAGCATTGATGGAAATGCGTTTTTTTTGCGGACTCGAGAGGCACGCGACGCATCCGCGCTGCTCACGCTGGAATCCTCGCCGCGACAACGAGCTGTAGAATTTTCATGATGGTTAGCTGGTCCTCTTGATAGTTAACATCAAATTAAATCGAAAGCTATCAAGAAAACCCTGATCCGAAACTACGAATGCTATTCCTGCGAGAGCAGTGCGGTCACGTCGCGTGCTTCCCGAGTCCGCGGAAAACGCACCGCCATCGACGCTCATTGTAGATGATATTCATGATGTTCTGGTATACGATGCACCTGATGACGTACTAGCCATCCAATACTACTTATCTCTTCGCGTATTTTTGAGCTTAAAAAGATGTGATTTATACAAGCAGGTTTTGACCTATAACACCTAGCATCCGACCCAGCATGTGAAATAGTTCGGGAAATGTATGAATCTTAAGGCGAAGTTTTTTTTTAAATAGAGGTTACTTTGCGATCCACGGTTTACCTGTATGTCCATTGTTCTCGGCCACAATATCACCTCTAGCGTCGTAATTGTGGAATTTCAACGGTTCCCAATCCACCAGTACAGCTTGGCCTAGATGATAATACTATATGCTTCTAACACAGAAGATTTCATTTCTGAGAAAAAAATTCTTCGGAGTTTTTAACTACATTATTGAATTGATTACGGCACTGGATAATACAGCTTACATCTTTTCAAAAACAACGATCTGCACAAATGTTTTTTGACATTTAATTTACTGCTTATTTACTTTGTTCCCCTTGCGAAAACCAGCAAAAAAAGCTGGTAGCACTCACTGATGTCCAGATCGATCGGCGATTGTGATTTTCCTGTCTTGCAAGTCTTTTTCCACGCACTTTTGTCTACGTAGCCCCATTCCTCTGATCCTTTGCCTGGAAAACTGATGTGAATTAAGAACTCCCATTATATGTATTTGAGTTTTAAGTTCAGATGAGGTAGGACAACAAAATGAGGGAGCCACGTTTATTTTATTTGTTTTTATTTTGCTTTTATTTTATTATCATTATTTCATCATTATTATTCATTTTTATTTTTTATTTTATTTTTTTATTTTGCAATACCGAAACTTATGAAACCAATGGGGCAAAGAATAATAAAGATGTTGGAAAGCCTCTAGGATGAAATCTACAATAGACACATTATTTTGGATGTGTGCTGTGTCCGCTTGTTTTCCATCCAAAAATAATAGACCTCTTCGAGGCCTTGAAATTTCGTATGGTTTTCTAGAGGAGATATTTGATTGATCCAGGAATTTTTTTAAATTTGTTTTACCTTGTGAAACAATAAGATTTAGTTGGAAAATTCTTAGTATATAGTGTGGTTCTCTGGAGACAGAATGCAAATTCATCGCATGCACGTGTTTGTCATATTCATGCATGTGAACGAGAAATGGTCCCCATGCGGCCTTTAGTGCACATATTACCCTATCCAAGAGTAATCACCTTGAAAAGTCGCGAAAGAGAGATAAAGAAATCCCGTTCTTGCTTCTTCTGTTTTACAATTCCGAACGTGTTTTTTTCTTTCGGCATACCTCCACGGTATATGGAATAAATAAATAAATAATCAGATAAATACCGTGCTTACCTTTTCTCAGAGGTCATATTTTATTTTGACCTCCACGAAAACTGGTCCAGGGTTTACCAACATCACTGGCAATTCCTTGATATGTTTCACTTCGCCCTGTCCTTCTCAAAACCTTCCATTCCATGATTTTTTTGACCAGCACAACATATGATCTCCACAATGGAGTAAAGGGCAATTCATACTAGTTGGACGCACGCATCCATTGGCAAAAAAATTTCCATAAAAATCGGTCAATTCTCAGGCGCACACATCTGCTATAAATTGCCCTTGAAGGACCGATGTACTTCTGGGCCATTTCCTCCGCTCCGTAAGTAGCAAACACTCTCATATTTTTTATTCCAGTTTATTGCCGAAGTTCATAGACATGTGATTTTGCGTCCCAACGTTCGGACAATGTTTTGGTACAAAGTCTATACAAAAAAAACTCACTTCCTGATACTTCTTCCAAGAAATGTGCCAGCAGGAGGAAACAGAGCATTCACAGCAATTGGCTCCTTTTATGAATAGTTGGTCAAATACCCAGCGATGTCTTTCCTGTAATATGATTTGCGTAATTCAGTGGGCTGCTGGCAAAAATGCTGCAAACTGCATTGTCTTGGAATAGCTAACGGCTTGAAATGTTCACTGAATCAACTCACCGGAAGCCAAGCAGAGGAAAACTTTTTGAACTGCGTAGTCCACCATGTTTTCATATGCGACGCTGAGGCGATTATAACGTGCGTGTAGATTGTGGTATTGTTATGCTTCGTTCAAAGGGTAAATCTGGAGTTTCACATGAAGTTTGCCTACCGCTAATGGCAGCCAACGTTTGAGCTAGAACATGTGATTGTTTGCGAGATAACATTCCGTGTCCGCGTTCCACGGTTCAATTAAGATGACATCTTCCCGTTCTCTAGCAGTAATACACTACAAACAACATTACCATAATCCCTGGGACTGTAGTAAACGGCACGAAAATCACGTGAATAAAACGAATATGTTGACCGCTTGGGTTGCTAATTCTTGAGGGCTCACGTATGCATCACAGCCGTCACAGCTGGTACAAGTATTGTTGGGAAAAATTAAAATTAGTCCTGCCTGTGTACTTATTCTCAAGTTGGAGGATTGATCATGCACTCAGCTCGACTCCTTCCTCCTGGACATTAAGGTTTACCGGTATCAACGAAAGCTCGGCATGGTTCCTATACAAATGCGCAGGGTTCTGGAAGCTCCTGCATAAACGTTGCATTTTTGAGATGTTCTTAAGGAAATTACCTGTGGAATCAGCAGATTGGTCGCATAAAGTTGCTGAATAAACTACTGTACTTATAGGTTGTACAAGTAGTCGAACGACCTTTCTGTGATGGGTAAAGGTTCTGGCAAGCCATGCTTATTAATATAAGATTAGGTTAGAAACATGTCGACTGGTTTTCTCCAGGACTTCCTTTGAGTAACTGACGAGGTGACCTCTGAGGGTTTTTTTCGTACATTCTATGGTATTCATATATAAGGTTACGAGGTTACACCTCGTTTATTTACTTTTACTACTTTTACTCCAATATTAATGCTACAGCATCACGTCATTAGTCGTTTGTTAGGTTTGTTCACTTATTTCTCTCTAATACCTGTATGTGATCAACATAAGGTCTAAAAAATATAAATATAAATTTGACAAAAACAACGAAGAACAAAAAAAAAAGGCTAAAAAAGCGAACTTATTCCAAGCGCCAACTATGTATTGATCGTTGGGTCTATTCTCAAGAAAGCTTTTAAAAGAGTTCAGCGATAAGCACGGGATGTTTTCTTTGAGTAATTTTCTAAACGGTACGAACACCCTCTTCGAGAAGAACCTTGACCTAAGCACAGTTTTAGGAGCTGAATCCTGGAAAATTAATTTTCTCGTCGAGGTACGTGATGGAGCTATATGTAGTAAAGAAGTCATTGATGTTCAATGCTACTCTTCCCGTTAATATTTTAAACATCATAATGACGTCATCCCCATCTCTTCTCTTACTGAGAGTAATGAGTCCAAGCTGCTTGTTCCTGTCCACCCAATTTGGAACGAACGAATGACCCACCCCACAACACCTCATAATAAGCTTACGCGTAAAATTGTTCTGCACGCTTTCACCGAGGTCAAAAAAGCTTTTTTATGCGAAATAGGGCCGTGATGTGGGCGGTGCCTATCAATGGTAGATGGCATTGGGATGTCCCAGCCATAACTCCCCTTTGGACGGTATCTGAATCTGCCAGCTCCTCCTACGGGCAGATCTCCGGCTGGGCCTAATTATCTCGGGTTCCCAAATGTTGCCTTCCGGAGGGGAGAGGTGGGATTAAGCTTGGAACTACAAAAAGTGATGTAACGTTACTACTTATGTAGTCAAGGACCGTCTCCAAGACTGAGCTGAGGACGATAGTTGGAGAAAAATCACAGGAGAAAAGTCCATATTGGATAGTATGCCGCACTCCTCAATTGTCCTCTGTTTAGTTTAGCATAGAAGCTGCAACGTTACCCATGAAAACTCAATTCTCGCTGTTATTGAAAGTGATCATACTTATCTTCTCGGTGGTCCAACTACTGAAGTTTCCCCGTCTTTTTTCAACCCTCAACTTGAACTAAATGTAGAATAATTTTCATTCTTTGCATAAACTGAAGATGATTATGAGTGCATTTGCTTAATTAGGTGCGCTTTCTGATGTTTAGAATTTTGCAGAACAGGACCACAAACCGGGCTAAAAAGACATATCACGAACCAGAGAACTAGGTCTGCACTAGGTCATCATTCTCCCTGCCCCACTGCTACTGCTTACTCAAAAAAAAAAACGAATGGATGTTGGCATAGCATCGTAGTCGTGTGCATGAGAGAATGTGGGCGGCTTGAAAGCCGTGGTATATCATGAGTTCAGAAATCTGACACTATTCCGCAAAAGCGTGGATCACTCTGAGAACGCCTTTAGATTACATGATTTATTCATCAACGTAGAAGAGCGAATTCAGGTGAACGCACAAACGAGTATGGGAACGTATCCACCGTAAAGGTAACAGCCGACCTGCGTTTTGTTTCTCATCTGTAACTGATTGGTAAGCTGTCATAGAAAATTTGGTTGTTTAATGTCAAAATGTCAAAAATCGACTGCTATCAGGAAGAAAATCACTGAACCTCTTCCAATTCTTTTTCCCATGCTTTGGTAGCGTTGTTGATGAAATTAGTTACGTTGAGTCCACCTAGAACCTCTTGCCTATGCGTGGGCCATCTGGTGTTATTCCTGCAAAACATTACGTTTCACTGCCACTAGAGTGTTGGTGCGTCTGCGGTGTCTTTTGAGATTGAAACTGCGAATTTGCAATGTACTTACTTACCCTACCACAAAACTGAAATCTTATAAGAATAATCCTATTCAAGAAATGGAAGCTCTCACTCTTTATAAACAGTTTGGTTCAGATTGTCAATCGGATCGTAGAGGACAGTGTACTCATCAAATTTACCGAAATTTGCAGTAACACTCGATACGTCTTCAAGTGTACAGTTATATGTCTGAAAATGTGTCAAAACGCTAGTGAGAGCATCTTGAAAGGCATTAGTGAGAGCATCTTGAAAGGCGTCGACTTGATGAAGACTAAACTGACCAGATTTCCTATAATCTCCTCAAGTTTAGCAAACAAGGGCTCTTTGACTTCCTTCGGGCATTCATATGGTGCCAGTACGGAGCAGTTCAGTGATTGCTCATTGTTCCCCGAAGAGGTGGTCGGTTGGAGAAGAATGAATGCCTACAGAACAACTTCTCGTTCAAGAAAGCGAAATTCTTTTTGCATGGTGTGTCAGTTCTAAAACCGTATAAGGAGTAAACATGCTCACCAACACAAGCGAGGCAGCGAAGAGAAACATTGGTGAGTGGTGCTGTGCAATCGTTTGTGGCTTCCTTTTATAGAGGAATCCGGTCAAACACAATGAGATAATGAGAGAACTCTCCAAACTGGTCATTAATCAACATTCACCAACAAGGCTTTGGAAAAAAAAAAGATTTTCGAGCATTATCTATTAGAATGCTGAACGTTTTTACATTACCGTTTCCATAAGTCGCTGTAAATGAAACGCATGCACTATGGATCTTACTGAGTTTGGAGAAAAATTTTCAAACACTTTTAGTTTCTGTATATATGAAAGCGATAGTTTGTGTGTGCACGTGTGTATATGTACAGTCGATTCGCTTCGACAGTGCATTTCCCGCGACAACTGCACTGCTGGCGGTGGAGCACGCAGCGCCGTCGGTCAAACAGTTAACGCACAATCGATTCGGCTTCTTTAACCAGTTCTATCGTTTGTTTTCTTCTTTAGTTGTCCTAAGAACTCTTAAAGAACAATGGAGAAAATCCGCGCCGCGAGGTCCTACCGATTCATTCATCCGAGTCCCGCGTCGGATCACAGCCACTAGCTGCTCCGATGCGATGTTCCGACGCGGGGAGACGGCACTGAGGAACTCGCGTCTGTACCGCCAGCCGTAATTAGTGGGTACGACGGCCAGTAACTGACAGTTCATGCGCTGCGCTGTTGTTGGCAGCCCTTCAGGGGCTTGCGCTGCGTGCGTCCTCAGCCCCGCCCACCTCATAAATTTTGCGAGCGGCGATCGCAACACGGCAACGCGACCAAAGCTTAAAGGAGGGTACATAGTGGGGGCAATCATTACAGAACTAGTTTTTGAAGCCTTCCGCAACGGTTTATTAAGAGAACCGGAAATTATTGTTTCAGGCAGCTCGTTCGAATTTCATCTTGAAATTTGAAGAATTTAAATTTGAAAAGAGGTTCCGTGAAACTCTGACAGCGGTTAAAACCAGCCTAGTTTTGAATTGAATTCTCTTGAAAAAATATAAATGGTCATTCAAAACCGGTTATCCAGAAGATATTAGTGGAGCACGAAAATGTTTCGAAAATTGCAATGAAACTATCAGGAGAAAGTATTTGGTATTCCAATTTATTTCATCTTCATACCTTGCACATCTTCACTTGTACTTTTTCCAGCAGTATTCGAATTCAGAACATATCGGTTTTCAACATTTCACAGGCTCTTTTGGGGTTGAAATTTTTCATTCATTGTTCTCCAAATATTGGCAGTTCATCGCGCAGCACTTTCGTTATTTACCAAAAAATCAATGGGGTTGAAGGCCATTAATGATGGCGTAGTAATGACATCGTATCCTCCAGACACACCTCCAGGCACTGAGGATGTCTTCTAGACATTTCTGGCACTCTAGCAGGACGCCAAAACCAAGTCATTAGCGGGCTAAAGAACGCCCACATGCATGACAGATGACAATTTCATTCTAAATAGGAAAATTTCAACTTTGCAAATGATTTTGACTCTCGCTATTACTGATGGCGAAGATTATTGGTGTAAATGATAATAATTTATCAGCGAGTTTTGAGGGCAATTTTTAATTGCTAAACTATAATAATTTGTGCTCAATAGTAAGCTCCAGTTCAATGCGTTTCACTGTTTTACATATACTGCCTTCCCACATTTCAATAATTGAAAAGTCTTCTGCTCATAGAACGCGAGCCGACGCATGCGCGGTGCGTCCTTCTGAAAGTTAGCAATAATTCCCAGTTTTCTTGATAAACAATTGCAAAGAGCTTCAAAAACTAGTTCTGCAATGCTTTTTCCCACTCTGTAGCTCAGTTCCTCTACGCTTCCATTTGTCCATTTTCAGCTTTGGTCGCTTTGTCGCGTTGCGATTGCCGCGCGCGGAGCCTATGAGGTGGGCGGGCTGAAGACGCACGCAGCGCAAGCCCCTGGAGGGGCTGCTAACAACAGCGCAGCGCATGAACTGTCAATTAATGGCCGCCGCACCCACTAATTGCAGCTGCCGGTATAGGTGCGGGTTTCTCAATGCATGGACCTTCCGACGCGTCGAATTCAGGTGAGGATCGATACGTATCTTTTGTTATCCGACGGGATCGGACTCCACTATAAATAAAATCTGTACACTGGAGTGTATGTAAACAGCAGATCGCGCTCTAATCGAACGTGGCGGCGTGAGACGGCAGGCCGATCACTAGCTGCTTACGAATAAAGAGCTTATTGCCACTTTTGCTACGCCAACGCGTTCGATTAGAGCGCGGTCTGCAGTGTACGTCCCAGTGCACAGATTGTACAACTTGTGTCAGCAGAGCCGTTGTCGCGGAAAATTCTGAGATAGACTGTATGCAATGAATAGAAACCGCGGGGAGTGAATCAATCCGGACCTAATTTCACATGCAAGTCCACCATGGGCCGGTGTCGTATATAATATTCTGCTCGTTTAATATTCTGCACACAATACGAAACTCTCATAGGCCGCCCTCTGCGTTTACCAAACCTTGCTCGTCGTGAGAAATTTACACCAACAAAGAAATGCCCATGTGAAGATTCGCCTATGGACGCAGCGCTTCATCATTTCTCTCTTATCACTTTCAACCATCTTAAGCAATCGATAATCGTACGTTTCTACTTTTTTCGAGAGAATGAAGTTGTTTTGAATGTTTCTTTGTTTTGAATGTTTCTCCATATTTCTTTTTTGGAGCTGTGCTACAAATTTATGTATGTATTAGGTTGTCGGGAAACGATTGAGACACTCCACTGAAAATTTTCTCTCGCGTCCCCCACACATGGCTTCGGCCCAAGATACGTGAGTATATGATAGCCTAGCCTCACAGTAATTATGCAACGAGTATAGCAGGGCGCAGCGCTGCGCCTTTGTCCGAGTGGGGGCGAAAATTGACGGGCAACTAATTCAAGTGATTTTCTTTTATGGGCTCCTGTTGAGCGCCTGTACGAGCAAGAAGGACGGCTATACTATCAATTGGTTTGACTCGATGCTCGTCAACCATGCAACTACAAATCGTCGGTTCTTCCCTTTCGTTTCGGAAGATATGTCTCCTCAAAGACATTTATCAACTAGGTAATCTCCTGAGCTTAGGAACAGGGCGTGCTCTTCCAGATTTGTTGGCAAGCAACGGAATGGGTAACATCAATTTGTACAATAGTCAATTCAAGGCGATGGTCTGCATATACCGATAAAAGAGACATTGGCGAGTCCAAATGCATTTTTTGGTCGACAAAAATCACCCTCATATGGATTTGTCGACTCGTCCTCAGCAGGAGAAGCAGACATGGGCCACGTTGCCATACTCGATATCCTTGCCCTCGCTCAGGCACTCCTTCGCCAAGCAACACTCCGCCGAATTTGAGGATTTTCGAGCATTGAGTGATGGATTCTTCGACCTGTAGTTCTCTGATTTCTGAACCTGTGGAGACAAGTCTGCCCCTGAAGGTAGCCCAAGTTGATGGGTATACATTGTGCTCACAACAAGTCCCGAGGTTTCCTAATTGGAAAGTATAAGTTTAAAAATTGATGAAAATCTGAAGTGTCTCAATCATTTCCCGACAACCTAATACTTACGTTGGCAGACAGAAGACAGTAGGCCGACTTTCCCATGCGTAATGCTTCGTGGTTGGGAGTTTCACATACCGGGCAGAACTTCACGGGTGTAATATTCTGTCGGACAGAGTATCAGATGGGCAGAATATTATATACCACACCGGCGGAGGTTAAAGACTACCCCGAGGGCTGGCGAAAACTGTTCCTCAATACGATGAACACGAATGTGACAACCGCTTTGTGGCACAATATTGATTTACCGAGCCAAAGCGCCGCTTCGCGGCGCTTTGTCTCGGACCCGTGTGCCACGTTACTTTTGGGACAGTTCACCTCCAAAAAATAATAAATCCCAAGCCAAAGCGCCGCTTCGCGGCGCTTTGTCTCGGACCCGTGTGCCACGTTACTTTTGGGACAGTTCACCTCCAAAAAATAATAAATCCCAAGCCAAAGCGCCGCTTCGCGGCGCTTTGGCTCGGGATGACCGAAATCACGGCATATGCTCATTAATAAGCTGTATCGAAGCAGTGCGGGAGCAATTCCCGTTCAACTCTTGAGTTTTTGGATGACTCACGGCTTGGATTGCGAAATCACGCACGTTCCATCAATGTTTCCTCCGTACATCCTTCGAAAACCCAGAATTTCCCGTTTTTCTCGGAAGTTACACGTCCTGTTTGAAGATTTCCATGTTGTACACATACATATACCATGGGCGTGTCATTGGGCGGGTCATCCGCCCGCCTTTTCCGGCGATTGAGCCTGTGGCGGCGGGCGAAGGAGGTGGGGCGAGGCGAGGCGATCAATGACAGCGTGACCTGTCATCCGTCGCGCGGCGATGGGGGGGTCTGCGCTTTATATAGATTAAGATTGATTTCATCCATAGTTCCACTTTTACCGCAGGGACGATTGAGGACACTCTTCTCAGGGTTCTCGAATACATTGAACACGAATATGGCAATTATTTCAGCAAAGGCATCAAATTTTCGATTTTTATGGCAACTACCTTAGTGGCCACAAGGATATGTATGATCAAAGCCATATTGACCAGAGAATCTTTTGCAATAACTCGCTTCTGGGTTAAGCTATCTGACCCAAATTAGTGTGTGCTAAAACTCCATGGGCGCATTCCATTGTTGGCAGCTTAGCATTAACACATACTCAATTAACGTGGATTATTGACCTCAAAGTTCAACCTTCTCGGATTTAAAGGATTTCATCCACCATGTTAACTATTGACTACTCTATTATCTCCACTACAATGCTATTGTTGACTTTCCTTACCGCTCGAACGGGATGACAAAATTAGTTGATCGAAATCACCAAGATTCGGTTTATTTATATCTTAAGCATATGAACAGCAATACAGTTCTTATTTGAAAACCAGAATAGTTGCTAGTAGTGGATGTCATAGAAATACTCCACGTCGGGACCGAAGTTTTTTCGTTGAAATCATGAAACATTCTTTTCCCTTACACTTACACGACTTTTTGGCAGACCCGCTTTTTTAATTGAGGAGAGAAACCATAAAACGCAACTTACAGTACCGTCGGTAATCTTTGGAAAAAAGACGAACAAGACGCAAAGGCGCGTCTTTTGCGTCTTTTTGCTATAATTCAGTTCAATGCAGAGATAACTGCATGCATGTAAATATTTTTGGAATCAGCGCATCGAGATCTATAAGAAGGTGTTGTGCAGGTTTTTCAACGCGTTCAAACTTATGCCCTCATTGCATTAGCGCTCTAAATTTCATTGAAAAGGAAAAAAAGACGCTGCAAAACATCACTTTCTTGTGCAAATTCCTATAAAATGTTGTCGTAATGGTCTGCTCACCACGGTAGAACAAAGTACTACCACTTTTCTCTCATTTGATTAGCTTTGAAATTTTCATGATCTTGCTAAATCGGCGCCTTATAACTACAAAGCGGTTGAGGCTGGAGAGCTCTTGCTCTCTAAGATTAGAGTAAGCTTCCTCCACTATAATCTGCACCTTTGACTATTGCTGCAGGTTTCCATCTTTGGTAGAAAAACTGTGCTCTAAATTACTCTTTCAACTCCGTCACATCGTATGGTACCATAATTGGGGCGTCATAGTGTCCCAAACGGAAAAGCTACAAACGTGCGGTTCCGTCTTCTTATAGAGAACTTCTTGCTCTTTCAGACCACGAAAGTTGGCAGGTACCTGTGCCCTCATTCTCTAGTTTGGAACCGACAAAAACTCGAGGTGTGCACTGTTGCACGTGAGAATGCACTGGTAAGAGACTTCAAAAGCAGCTACATGAGCTGGCGACCACACATTTCGTCTTAGCCAGACATTATCTTTCAAATGTCCAAGAAATGGCAGTTTTTTTAATGTCATTTGTCGGCTCTTTTTAATGCGTCATCGGCGCAGTGGCCGCCACACTGCAACGTTCCAGAGGCTATATACATAGAGCCTTGGGGAAGCAAGCTGGGGTGGAGGGGTCAATGCCAAAGTGTAGCGCGGGGCCGGGGCAACTGTCGTGGTGGGGTCCAGTCGTTCGGGGGTTGCAGGTCCCGCNCGTTCCGACCTAGCATGTTCTGAATTATTCAAGCGATTATCCTGAAATTCACCGCAAAGACATCGATATACACCATCTGCATGGTCCGAGGTTCGATCCCCTCCCGGGCCAAAATTTTCGCATGCATGACACGCGCTAGTCGTATATTCGAGATGATCGACCGTAAAGCACGAAATAACTGTTTATTGGGGTGAAGGGCTGGGTAGGACTTTCAGTACGGACGTACGAAAATTTCAGCCTAAAATTTAGACTCGTTCAGAGGCATGGTTGTAGTCGGACACGAATATAAGAAGATCTGGCCCGTTTTGGTCCCAATTTTTTTCAGGTTTTTAATAGTAGAAGGTTTGCGCTCCAGGCTGTATAGCTCGTTTTTCCGCAGCTGCTTCGACCGCGATTCAACTCCGTCGATAAAAACATGGAAAAAAGGCCATTTTTATCGACAAAACCTCATCTCCGTAATTCCTGTGCTGAATCTCTCCTCTCAAACTTGGAGAGCTGAAACTTTGAGTTATGCAACAGCTGAGTGAGCTCCACAGAGTGGCTCTCTCCCGGCTCGCAGGACTGGGTGGACATGGCAGTGCAAACTTCCAAATATTTCCACCGAAAATTTTGACTCCCTCATAGGCATGGTTGTAAATGAACATGAATAACAAGAGATCTAGTCAGCTGACTTTTTTACAGTTTCAATCAGTAGAAGGTTTGCGCTTTCAGCCTATATACTTCACTTCTCTGCAGTTATCCTTCCTTCTGGTTCGATTTAGTCGGCAACAACACGTAAAAAAGGCCGTTTTTATCGAGAAAACCTCACTTCCCTAATTCCCGTGCTGAAACTTTCCTGTTGAACATAGAGAGCTGTAACTCGGGGGGGGGGGGGGGGGGGAAGCACAGCTGGGTAGGCCTCATAGAATAACTTTCAGTTGGCTTCTAGTAATAGGCAGGACTGGTATGACGTGCGCACAAATATGGTCAAGGAATATGACACTCTCTAACGACCTCCCCCTCTCTTTTGCCCACTCCTTTACGACCCCCTCTTGATAATTTATCAACACACGCTTGATCCTGTCGAGGAGGCCGCTTAGGTGGAAACTCGACTCTCCTCCGGGGCAAGAGGTGGTGCAACTCGTTGATACTTCCGGGGAGTTGAAGTGGTAGGTCAACTCGGTTAGTTTCCTCTCTTTGTGCAGGTGGCAATTTGGTGCTGCGTGTAACAGGTGATGTCCGCTGTTGTTTGTTCTTCCGTTGAGTAACATACGACGGTTATTTTGGCTCCAACGAGGCATGAATAACATCCTTCGACAGTGGAAGCCGTGATGATGCATGTTCCTTGATTCTGTATTGAGGCGACTCTAACGTTTTCCATGTTTACTTGGACGTTGATTGCAGATCCAACTTGCGTGCGGGCTGCGATAGTGTCATCATATTTCTCGATGATGACGTTTTTGCTCACCAAGGACAAGGTGTTTTGTTGTAGATATTTCGACATCTTCCCTTCAGGACAAGTGCATGTGGCTTTGTACGGTCCTGTAGAGCAAGAGCATGTTCTTGAAGAGAATCGGCAGAGAAATGTGATTGCGTCGGCTTTAGAAGCACATTGAAGTTGTGCCGGTGTTTGTGGCGTCAGTACATTAGCTTGTACTCTCGTTGTCATTGCTGTCTTTGTGCCATCGGTGATGAATGCTGACGTGAGGATGGGCAACTGAGGCGAAATCGTGCCCAAGAGTGACAGCCTGATGTTGTTAACTCTTGTGGTTCGTCCGGGGCGAAGGGTTACTGCATGCCTCGTGCTTCCTGAGTGAAGTTGGAGCGTAACTTCAGCTGTTACTGTAAGTTCCCAGACGGGGCAGGTGAAGATAGTGTAGATAGTGTTTGGCGTTGCTCTTGCGTATAGTCTGTAGAATAAGCATGATGGTGTGCATGATGGTGCAGAAGAATACGAGGCACTGACAGCTTGCGGTGCAGAAGGTAAATCCATGGTTGTTTGATGCTTTCCAGCTAAACTCGGGAATTGTATCCGAAGATTTGGTGTTGTCGCATTTGTCCGGTTGACAACTACCTGCTCTGTAACATCTATGCGAGGATTCTGAGTTCAGTTCGTGATCCCTTGTAAAAAATTCGATTTTCTGATGGCAGATGTGGTGAATGCTTTTCACTCGAAGGGAGATGGGGCCGTGCTCGTCCTTTTGATTTCTCAATGACAGGCATACATCCTGACCTAGTGGTTGGAGAGTTAGGGTTGCTCCTTCGTTGAAAGTGCATATTTCAGTCGAGTTGATGGTCGAACAGGATTTTGTTGCACTGACAACTGAAATGACGTCCGAACAACAGTTTCCTCGTTGTGCTCCGTATACAAGGATTGTTACAGCAATGAAGACAGCGGGGTGTCGAGGTGAACGGTGGTGTCGTGGGTGGCGAGTGTAGGTTCGAAGTTGGGTGGTGGAGGAGTTCGTTCCTTTGCTCACAATTTCCCCTTTGTTTCTTCGCGGAAAGTTGAAAAGGAAGTTGAGGAGCCAGAGGAGAAGCTTCTTTGTCTTCTTGAAGAGGAAGATGACTGGCTTGAAGATCCAGAAGAATGATAGCAAGATAAAACTCGTCGATGCGATGAA
The DNA here is from genome assembly GCA_000688135.1 of Ancylostoma ceylanicum. Classification (NCBI taxonomy): domain Eukaryota; kingdom Metazoa; phylum Nematoda; class Chromadorea; order Rhabditida; family Ancylostomatidae; genus Ancylostoma; species Ancylostoma ceylanicum. Next base: position 167,583 of record JARK01001619.1, read on the forward strand.
TAGGATGTCGAGGTTAGTCCAACATTGCGTATTGTAGATTTTCTCCACGCTGCTATGAAGGACTTCACATATTGGATGTGAAGGGCAGGTTATCGCGGAGTGATGAACGCGTAGTCCATTCTGCCATGCCGAGATTTTGACGGTGTACTTGAAGACTACCAGCTCCGTTGGGAAGAACAGGAAAGCAGTCGAGATGTGCGATGCAAAGGCGCAGTAAGAAGTTATGCATGCTTCTATGCTGTCGATTCCTCGATCTGATCGTATTTCCACACCACCTTTTGCACACTTGTTCGATATGAAGACAGTTCCAGTGTCGGCGTCCGAGTTGTGGGGGTAGAATTCTCTTGTGGTAGTTCCTCATGCCTTTATCGGAATCAGGATGTCTGCGGATCTGGTATTGCTGAAGTCATAGAGGGCGACTGGTGTGTCGTACATACAGAGCTTGTTGCCATCGTCACTGCATTGCTGTTTTTTGCAGAACATGGAGGTTCCTCGATAGGGACGTCTTGCAGGAACTAGTTTTCCTTCGGAATTGATGCATATGAAGTCGTCAGAACTCAGAAAATCCTTCACAGAGACTTGTAGCTTCGGGACCAGGAGGAATGTACCGTCGTATAGTTCGATTTGATTGAATATTCCAGTTTTCTTTCTTTGGCTACACTTGGCCGATTGGTCGAAAGAGCAGACTTCTTCAGGAGTGAAATGAAGGAACTCTGATGGAATGTTCGACGCCTTCGCGTGCTGTGTGCGAGAGTTGTGGTAATGTGAGCAGAATCGCGACCATTTTGGGCATTCGTATTTTGGTCCGCAGATTCGCATATCCTTTGATTGATTGAAGGAATCACGAATTTCACCGTTGGGGCATGTGACTGGAAACCAGCAGATGTGCTTCCTATCCTTCTGCGAATACACTGCTACAGCTGCTCCCTTTGCCACACACGGTGTTGCGTATATGATTTTCTTGTCAAGTGTCAATTCTTCAGGACAACGGGAACTTGTCGAGATGACGCATGGTAGCAGAATTGCCATGATTGAAATGAGCAAGGGTAGGTTCAGTCGTTGTAGTCGAGCTCTGGAACGAGTGACCATATGATGAGTGGGAGCTTGAGTTCTCCCTTCCTGTGGCTCGTTCTGGAGTGGATTCTCCTCCTAATTGGTTGTATTTGGAGTGATTTCGGAGCGACTGACAAGATTGATTGGCCTTGTTATTATCAATCCTGAAGGAAGTCGGACTTGAACGGAACGCTGGTATCCATCGGATGATCCGCATATCTGTCCCATTCTCCAACTGCCTCTCTGATTGTTGTCGTCGTGGATGAGCACGTATTCTCCATGAGTTGGTTTGTCGGTGTTATGGATCCGTGGATAGGGGTGAGAGATTTGATGTTGTTCGCGAAGACAGGTCAGGTACTCGGCTTGCCATCTTTTCCAGAAGGTCTCGAGAAGTTTGAGTCCGAATCTCCAATCTTTGATCAGATTATCTCTTGTCGTGTATTGTGGCTTCCACTCATCGTCTTCGTTGAGGAGGCAGGGAGAAGTTAGGCGAGCTGTGGGACGTATGAAATTGATTGGACGTAAGGGTATGAAGTCCTTTTGTTCGTTCACGTATGTGAGTGGTCTGGAGTTGCAAACAGCTTCCGACTCCTTTGCCAATGTGTGTAGGTCGTCTATGAGAAGTGTCCGGTTTCTCGTGGCTTGCGTGAAGGCTGACTTGAAGATGCCTATCATCCGTTCATAGACTCCTCCTTGCCATGGACTGAACGCGGGTATGAACTTGAATTGGATCTTGTTGGTTGCGCAGTAGTCCAGTAAGTCTTTTGAATTTTCCTCATTCATGGGCTCGTCCGACTGTGTTTGTGCGAAGGCCTTGAATGCTGGAGCATTGTCGCAGATTATCCTTTTTGGGCAACCGTTCAAAGCAATGAAGCGTCGTAGACTGTGGAGAATTGTATGCGATGACAGACTGCGTATTATGTTGACCACAATAGCACGACAGTTGAGACATGTTGTTAGTTGGTTCCAGCATTTTTTCGACTCTTCATGTTTGGATTTGTATTTCATCGGTCCCATGACATCCAGTCCACAATTTTCGAAAGGAAAGTTGGGCGTGTTCACGCGATAGTCTGGATGTGGAGGGAAGTCCGGTAGCTTGAAAGGTTTCAGATTTGTTCGTTTGCAAAGGAAGCAACGGTTGTTGATGACTCTTTTCACTGTAGATCGCCCTTTTTGTACCCACACCCATTTTCGAAGTTCGATTAAGGTTTGTTCTGTTCCACAATGATGATTCCTTTCGTGGATGTAGAGGATGAATAGCTCCGTGATGTTGCTTTTACGTGGAAGTAAAATCGGTTCTTTGGTCTCCAGAGGTAGTGCAGAGCCACGGATTCTTGTTCGAACTCTGAACAAGTTGGTCCGTCTGCATTTGAAGAGTGTAAGATGACGTTGCAGATCACTGCAGGGTGGATCCTCGATTTGAGCCATTCGGAATAGAATGACTTCTGCTCTTGATCTCAAAGCAGTTTTTGTAGCTCCGAAGTGTTGAGTAGCTTTGGGCGAAAGTCTGGTAATGAAGGTGAGGATCATGACGACTGTCCTTAGGATGTAGCTCCACTTGCTGAATCTTTCAGATTCTATCACTGATGTCATTCGGCTCGGTTCAACTTCTGACGCTTTCTGTGTAGTACAGCATACGGCGGATAAGAAGTGTTCGTCGGGGTCTGAGTCAAACTTCTCGCATGGCCATGTGTTTTCTTCTTCGAGGAGGGAACTGGGTCCATTCCACCAGAGATCGTTCGAAACCAGTTCGTCGATGGTGCATCCACGGCTTGCGACGTCTGCAGGGTTCAGTGAACCTGGTATATGACGGAAGATTGCGTCTTGAGCCTTTTCCCGGATTGTTCGGATGCGATTACGGATGAAAATGGGGAGATCTTTGTTCAACTATGTCCATGGAAGCGCGACTCTGCTGTCCGACCACAAGAAGGATCGGTCCACTGGAATGTCCAAGTGAACTTTCAGATAACGAAGCAGATTGGCGCCGATGAGTAGTCCCGAGAGCTCCAATTTCGGTATAGTCATCAAAGGTTTCTTTGGAGCCAGCCGTGATTTTGAAACCAAAAACATTGTTCGTTTGGGATGACCATTGATCCTTTCCAGTAAGTAGGAAGAGGCGGAGTATGCTGCTTGTGACGCATCGGTGAAGACGTGGATGTCATATTTTGTGTCAGGCGCATTGTTTTTTATTAGTAGGCGTGGAAAGGTCACCGAAGATACGTCCACGAGTCGATAATTTGCATCCATTCTTCAAGTAGATGTTGCGGTAGTGATTCATCCCAGGTGACATTTTGCGTCCACAATTTTTGGATGAAAATTTTTCCGACGAGTACGACTGGCGAAATCCAACCGAAAGGATCGTAGGTGCTTGCGACTTGCTGTAGCACTCTCCTTTTCGTCCATGTTGTTCCGCTGGCATGTCTTGGTAGGTGTACTTCGAATTCATCCGTAGTAGTCTTCCAAGTCACGCCCAGGATTTTGCACTGTTCGTCGACTTTGGAGTTCTCTTGTTCTTCCATGAATCTGTTCAATTCCTGATTGTTGCTGACGAAGTCCCTGATGTTCATTTCAGCGTCCTGGAAGAGTTGTTTTGAATCTCTGTAGTATTGTTTTCCTTCGTCCACAGACGATATTCCATAAAATACGTTGTCAACGTAGATGTTCCAAAGTATCTTCCTCGCGAGTGGCGTCCCTGTACTAGCAAGATGGTAGTGAATTGTAGCAGCAAGTAAGAACTGGGAACATATGAGCCCAAACAGAACGCGACGGAATCTGTAGACAACCACATTCGAACTGTCCGCTCGTCTAGTGGGATCTTGCAATCAAAAAAATCGGGTGTAGTTTCGGCTCTGCTCTTGGAGTTCTACCATCAAGAGAGCTTTTTCAATGTCGCTGGAAACGAGTATCGGCATTGTTCTTGTCCGAAGAAGAACTCCGAGTAGGTCTGGTCATAGTGTTGGTCCTTTATGAAGAATCTCGTTGATGCTCAATCCACCTTTCTTTTTTGCTGAACCATCGAAAACACAGCGTACCTTCGTGTGTTTTTTCGACTCGCTGATGACGCCATGATGAGCAAGGTAGTGACTAATGTTGACCGAGCGGCATTCATCGATTTCTTCGATTATTCCTCTTTTTAGTTGGTCTGCAAAGATCTCGTGGTATTTTTTCAAGTATTCTGGATTCTTCTGAAGAGCTTTCAGATTCGACAGGAATCGAGAGTAGGCGTGGTCGCGGTTGGTCGGTAGTTCGGAAGGATTACCTTTGAATGGAAATTTTACCAAATATCGTCGTTCTTGCTCGTTGTATTTGATGGAGTTGTTGAAATCTTCCAGACACTTGTCGTCATCAGATTCGTTGGGATTGTCGACTATTCCTAGAGATTCGTTTGACTAGAAGCGTTCCACAAGTTCTACCAAGTCGGAGTGGCGAGCGGGATTGGCCACTGATGTAGAAAAGGTGAAGATGACGTCATTCGAGCTGTCGTAGGGTGTTGTCCGCCACGATTTTGCCAACGCGTGTTTCGAAGATGCGATATCCGTTTGGTAAATAGGATATGCTGAACTGATCGTGAAAAACGAGATCCCAAAGGTAATCCATACCTATGAGGAGTTTTGGCGTGGCGATTCTTCTGACAAGACATTGGTTGTTCTCCTTTGGATCGGAAATCGGAGCGTACTTGATCTCTCTGGTCAGTATAGGTAGTGCTTGGACGTGGAGGAGCTGTGTGGTATTGTCCGTGCAGCGTATGCCGATTTCGTGATTAGTGGCTTCCATCGCTATTGGTTCTTCGCTTCCAAACGTATACATGGTTATGCGTTGTGGATCCGACGGTTGCAGTTGAAGTTGTTCGATGAGGTCGTTCGTGATGTAGGATTGCGACGCTCCTGTATCCAGTAGAGCTGTGACGTGAGCTTCCTTACTCTCGTCGTCTGGGTTGAAGAGTACAACATCGGCACACATTAGTGGTGGTTTACTTGTTGCGTGTGGTACCTGGGTAGAGTGCAGGGTAGTTGATGGTTCCGCTGGGTTGGAGGGGAGTGGAAGTTGCTCCGAGAAGTGTGCATGACCATGCGGCTCACCAGATCGCCATTGTGGTTGTCGGTGAAATCGGTTCTTTCGATTTTGATCAGAGTGTTCGTCACCTTTGGCTGCGTGAAGTTTCTGCATCTCCATTGTCGTTGGGGCGAATACTCTCGGGGAGTTCTTCAAGCAGAGTGAGGTGTGATGCCGCTTTGAGCAATGCGAGCATGTTTTCTCTGAAGTGCAGTCCTTCGTTAGATGATTGCCGGACAAGCAGTTGAAGCAGAGACGGTTATTTTTGACGACTTGAATCCTTTCTTGTGCAGTTTTATACGTTTGGCAGTTGAAAGAGTTGTGATTCATCTTCGAGCAAAGGTTACATCTTTTCTGCTGGAAGGATGGCGTGATCTTCTTTTGGCGACTCATTTGCGGTTGGTTACGGATGACGTGATATGTATACCTGCTAGAAGAGTCTAGCTCTTGGAATTCCATTTCTCGCAATGTGGTTTCCTTTCTGACGATATCCGTGAGAAGTTGAATGAGTGCCGTTGGTGTGAGGTTGGCTTGGTTGTTGGTTTTGTCGTAGATTCGGCTCCTCACGTGGCGTGGTAGTTTATTCAGAAGAATAGCTCCTAGACCATATTCCTTGCTGTCGTCCTCATAAGTGCAAAATTGTCGTATTAGCGCGTACATTTGGTTGTACAGTACCTGTAGCTCTTTTCCTGCTGAATCGCATGCTGGTAGACTCGCCAATTTGGTGAACAGCACATGCCGGATTGTCACTCGATCGTCGAAGTGCGTTTTGAGAATATCGACTGCGATGTGGTAATTGGCGGATGTAATCGGGAGACCTTGGATGCAGTGGAGTGCTCTTCCCTTGAGCGAAGATTTCAGCAGAGAAAACTTGGTTGCGTCATCGATATGTGGTTTATTCCCGATCAAGGTGGAGAAACGTTCCCAGAATTCTTGAAACTCGAGAATTGATCCACTGAATAACGGGAGATCCACTTTGCTGAGGAGGGACGCGTCGACGAAATTGCAAAGACTTCGCGAGGATTGGTCGATCGTGGTAGTTCCATGATGATGTGGAAGCGTAACTTGTTCGTTGGGAAAGGGCACTGGCATCGAGATGTCGTTTCGTTGTCCCAATTTTGGGTTCTGCGAGTCGAGAGAGGGAGCTTCAGATGTAGCAGGTGTGGTTGGGATGAAACCTGGTAGTGGAAGTTGGCGTCTCTTGAATTCTTCCTCAATTGCGTCAAGAATGGTGTCCAATTTCTCGAGAATCGGGACTGCATCTTGTAGTGCGGCGCGATAGTCTCCATATTTATCGATGAACTGCGAGAATACCGCTTCTTCCTCTTTGTTCGCGGCAATTAGGGAAATCCAGTTCTGGTGAAGTTGCTCTAGTCTGGTATAGGTGATGAGCAGATTCGATCGGGCGTTCAGGCAATCCTTCCGCAACATTGGCAGGTCGTTAGAATCGATATTGTTGAGTTGCACATTCTCGATTGTCAGCTCGTAGTCGGCAAGAACGTCGTAAACTGCTCCAATATGTCTCGGCAGCTGTCTTGAGAGCTTCCCGATTTGGCGGCGTATGGTCTGTGAGTCGGCCATGATTCACAGTGTCACGAGAGACGAAGGAAGTCGCTGAGGGTCGGTACGCGATTGTTGGCGGCAAACTTGATGATGAATATGCGTAGTAGTTGTCGGTGAGGACGGGTATCTGACGAGCGGTGCTGGAGGTGGCTACTGGACACTCGTGGTTGAAGAGGGGTACTTGACCGTTGCTGATGAAGACGAACACTTGGTGGAATGCGGTTGTGGTGGACGATGGAAACCTGGCGGTTGCTGAGGCTGATGGAGTTGGCTTGGGAGAAGATCACAGCTTCGATTGCGTGGTCGCCATTTAGTTGTTGATCCTTGCTTGAAGCTTTATTCGGGGGCTGCTGCGAACCAATTATGAATAATCACATGGAGTTTATATACGGTTCCAGGAATTCAATAATGTCTGTATGCTAGGGTTATGACTAAGGTAAAAATGGCTCATCGTATAGATCGCAGACAAAACAACGGCTGAAATGAGAAAATGACTAATCCATGCTACAGTGAAAGTTATTTGAAGAAAGCGATTATTTTATCGGTCAGATAAATTTACAGGCATTTTTGCAAAATGAAATTATCAACGTGCAATAGTCTGTTTCTCCCTTGCAGATGTATCCAACACATAACAGATCATTAGAGTATGTTCCATACGCTAGAACATGAGAACAATGCTTAACCAAGGTCAAAGGTTCGATCTCCGCCAACGTCATAACTTTTGCAAGACGATATTCTGTACGTCTCCACATATGGTCTGGTAGCGCACACAGGGCCCATGATCTGACATTGTCCGCAACTACGACCACACTTGTTTCCAGCGATGGGAGAACGCCACTGAATTCCTTTTGAAGGAGATAGATGCAGCACGCCAAAATGGAAGGAATGACACCAAACTCACATCAGAACATAATGAAATACGCTTAGAAATCAAGCGGACGTAATTGCGGACAATGTCAGATCATGGGCCCTGTGTATGCCACCAGGACTATACATCCGCACAGATCTGCACATACATTAATCCCTTAGGGTGTGTGCAGGTTGTATTGGGATTTCTGGGCTGTAGAAACAAGTAATGATGAAAAGACTGGCAGTTGTGGTTACCCGCAGACATAGTACTGTAAAATAGCTAATTGCAGTCTGCTAACCAAACCGTTTGGGGCTCTCCAAAAACAATCTTAAAGAGGAGGCTTTTCTGGTTCTAACCGTATCTAAAACTCCCTAGAACTACACTATTTTACGTAAAAAAGCACGTCGATAAAGTGTCGATAAAAAAGGCCTTTTTTATCGACACTTTATCGGTACTTTATCGACGAGAAAAAAACTCCAAGGAAGGAGAGTGCAATGCAGGTTTTGCATAAGTTTGATGGAGCTTAAAAAGCTCTTTCAAATGCGATGCTGACCTCTATTTTTCGTTCTGGTTCACATGAATTACTTTCAGAATAAAAGGATCATAGTGTTTTATCACTGCGGACACACACGGTCTCATCAAAACTTGAATCGCGTAGGAATTTGGCAAAAACTGCAGGCTTTTTTGTAACAGTAATAAGGAGGAGGATTTGCTCTTTCTTTTGCATAGTTTCATTTTGGAGGAAGTCTCATTCTTGGTAAGAAATAAAGCGACAAACTCTTTGGAAATTCGGCAGTTTACAGTTTTTAAGCACTCTAGGTGTTGTCTTAATAAAGACCATAGCCAGGATTTTAAAGGGCTGCGGAGATGTGTAGTGACCAGAGCTTCCATCAGCGGCACTTCTCTAAAAATAGGCTTCCATCCGCTCCATATTCAGGTTGCGACATATTGTCCAACTTAGGAGTACAGGAATGCGCTCCATTGAGTTGTGCAATTGTTGATCTGCCCCAACAAACTGTTTTTAAGGCGACCACATTCCGAGTACTC
>JARK01001619.1:197950-243893 GCA_000688135.1 Ancylostoma ceylanicum
TCAATGCCAAAGTGTAGCGCGGGGCCGGGGCAACTGTCGTGGTGGGGTCCAGTCGTTCGGGGGTTGCAGGTCCCGCCACGAAAATTCAAAAACCGTTTCACCCACTTAGTAAACAGCCTTTCAATGGAAAGCTAGAGCGGTGCGGTTTTCACTATCGGATTCAGGGTCGAATTTTCTATCAAAATATCCTGTTGCAGCCATCAAGGGGGTTACGGGTTCCACCAAAATTTTCCACCACCATCACCAAGTTTGAAATTTTCGTGGTGGATCAGCCCCCTTGATGGCTGCAACTGGATATTTTGATAGAAAATTCGACCCTGAATCCGATAGTGAAAACCGCACCGCTCTAGCTTTCCATTGAAAGGCTGTTCACTAAGTGGGTGAAACGGTTTTTGAATTTTCGTGGCGGGACCTGCAACCCCCGAACGACTGGACCCCACCACGACAGTTGCCCCGGCCCCGCGCTACACTTTGGCATTGATCCCTCCACCCCAGCTTGCTTCCCCAAGGCTCTATGTATATAGCCTCTGGAACGCAGTGTGGCGGCCACTGCGCCGATGACGCATTAAAAAGTGCCAAAAAATGACATGGACTCAAAACTGCCATTTCTTGGACATTTGAAAGATAATGTCTGGCTAAGACGAAATGTGTGGTTGCCAGCTCATGTAGCTGCTTTTGAAGTCTCTTACCAGTGCATTCTCACGTGCAACAGTGCACACCTTGAGTTTTTGTCGGTTCCAAACTAGAGAATGAGGGCACAGGTACCTGCCAACTTTCGTGGTCTGAAAGAGCAAGAAGTTCTCTAAAAGAAGACGAAACCGCACGTTTGTAGCTTTTCCGTTTTCTTTTTCGTTCCGTTTTCCAAAAATATTTACATGTATGCAGTTATCTCTGCATTGAACTGAGTTGACGCAAAAGACGCGCCTCTGCGTCTTTTTCGTCTTTTTTCCAAAGATTGCCGACGGTATTGTATATGGCAAATCGTTCGCTTATGACACTATTTGATATAATTTCTTCCGGAATTGAGATGTCTCGAATTCCGGAATTGAGATGTCCTCAATGGAATTGAGATGTAAACCATAACGTTGATGAAGCACTGAATTTGCACTTGGAACGCTGTAGATTTGCTTGGAAGCAGTTTACGCCAATATTAAGCAGCGGAAAGAACTAACATTTAAACCCTCACCACATCCTCAAATTTCGCCCGAATGGCTCAATCCGTAGTCGAGTTATAATTCGAGATTCTGTCTTCAATAGTGCCTCTGATCATATCTTTATGGCCGCTACTGTATTTCGGCAAAGGCATCAATTTGTCAATTTTATCTTTTTTTTTGTATATTCACTCGGCAACGGGCAAGGACGTGTCTGCTGGGGTTCTCCAATGCGCTGAACACGAATATGACAACCGTTTTGCACGACAGTGCGGGTCTATTGATTTATTGAGCTCATCCACTTTTTACTTACGCTTGGGAATGGACTAGAACGTCTGCTGGGTATTATCTCCAATATGCTTAATTCAAATATCACGACTATCTGCTGGGTATTATAAGGGCGTTACACAAGTTTCCGCTGTTTTGAAATTTTCACCAAAAGGTTTTATTAAAATTCAAATAACAATAGATGTACATAAGTCATAGTATGCACCACAATGGTCGCTGGACTTCTGCCGTTTTTACAGCAGGAGTTTGGCTCTGCTGCTTTAGAATTCGGTGAACTACGAGGCAAAGAAAGGAGTCGGGTAGTGTTGGAAGTGACTGACTTTGTCAAATCTGTTCTCGCACATAGACATCCTTGTGATTCTGGTAACTGGCGCTCGGTCAGAGTAAGATTTCTGCTACATAATGCGTGACTAAGAATTCCTTATTGAGCTCCCGCCTTTAGAAAGAGTTCGACAGTCGAAATTAAGGCGTCCTCCGCAGTGTGGCAAAATGGTGTAGTTTTCACAGAAAGCTTAGAACCAGCCAAGAAATTCTATCTATTGGTGCTCGCGAACGTTTGATGTCTCCAGTTACTGTGAAATAAGTCTCACTTCGATCCGCCCTAAATATAGAGAGAAAAATGGCATAATTGAAATTTCGGGTTACCAAGTTTGATGCCTGTACTTGAGATCGCCCGAGAATAACATGGGGAGAGAAGGTACAAGAGAGAGTAAGAGTGGCCTTGTGATTGCTCCACCAAAATTTGGTTAGCCTAATGCAGCGTTGTAGTTAAATCAATATTCGTGCAAGTGCTGTTACCAAATCTGCCCTTCTGAAGGGTTCATTCAGAAATTAATTATATTCCCAAACCGAGATGAAAAAATGAGCTTCACATTCTGGAATGTTCGCGAAATCATGCGCTTCAAAACGGTATATGGGCACATGCGAAAATTCATTGGTAATTACTTATTACAAGCGTTCAAAAATACCTATGCCAAAAAGTGGAAACTTATGTAACAACCTAATATCTCCAATATGCTCAATTCAGTTATCACGACTATTTTGAATGAAATGATCGATTAGTCGGCTTTCTTAACTACTTCCCTTTTGAGTAGAAAAAAAGGTTACCGAGATTAGGTAGCAATGTACCGAAATGGTCAGCCCTTTGTATGTACTGTATTAGTACCACTGATAATTCGCATTACTCTGAAGTTTCCTCCCACGGTGGAGCCACGGTACGAGGCCGATCCGCAGTGGATTCGCGGTTGCCCGCGATAAATCCGCACATGCCCACGGTGGAAAACCGGGAATGACGTCACTCCCGCGTTATGCCCACACATGTTCACGGTGTATCCGCACATGCCCATGGTGTATTCGCGATAACACCGCTTTCCACGGTGGATGCACGCTTGCGCCACGGTGGCTCCACGCATGCTCACGGTGGATCCGCGGTAGAAATGATAAGATTCATCACGAGCTGAAACACAACACACGTGTCGACACGTATGGCCTAGTGGATAGGAGGACGGACTACCAATCAAGCATTCGAGAGGGTCGGTAAGGTTCAAATCCTATGGTAGAGAAAAGAAGGAAGGGCGAAGTGGAAAGCCACATAGAATTTGCATCTTTCTTTATTTGTTCAGCGCAACACAGATTCACTGTTTTAGCCAATTTGTCGCATGCAACACATTCCCAGGTAATGTTTGCTTTCGCTAGCATGAGTAGAGGCTTAGTAGTGACCGCACGTGCCCTCAGTTAATCCGCACTATTCCCACGGTGGATTCACACATGCCCGCGGTGGCCAACCGACTCCCCACCTCGGGTGAACCTTGGGTCCACCGTGGGCAAAAAGTTCAGAGTAATAAGAAGTAAGATATTCATTATTCATCACTGATCACATTTAATCACAGAGACAGATTCATTGAAGAGGTGCGCCCAGATGGAGTCGGCTGCCGGTGTTTTGGTGGGAGGAGAAACTGATGTGGTTAGTCTTTTAATGATTTTGAGTAGCCCAAATTGCAACTGTCAAATGAAGTTGTTGCACCCATGACTGGAGAATTCCTTACGGCAGTTGCAACCTTCTAGAGACAGCATTCAATGCGATCATGATTTCGTGACAGCAGCATACCCGATGAATCAGAGGCGATGTTATGTACCATTATGGGACGCACCCCACAGTCAGGGTGGCGATGACCCAGTACTTTTTTCGTTATTGAAACCCGCATTCATGATTTAAGATGATGACTACATTCCTCATTGCGACATTCAGTGGCGCTTCTGTAGCCATTCATACGCAAATTCACATGAATTTCTTCTTTAGAAGCTGTTCCTGAATGCCAAAAACATGCAGATGATTCATGGATGGAATCAAAACGCACACACATTTTGCTTTCACCTGTTCCATCTTCAACACCTCCACCGTTGAATTATGGCTGTCTTCTGTCAGGAATGAAGACTCAACACCGACTTTATTTTGATTCGAGTAAACTCATCCGACAACACTGAGGTGTTCGGCATCCAGTTCTTGTCTTTGCGGGACAGCAGAACAACACGGCCATCGGTCGTTTGAAGAAGGCAGTGGTTTGAGGACAGTAATTTGACCATAATGGCATCTCTTACCTATTAGGGCCCCTATTCTGACTGCGGGCGTTAGGATCTTCCATGTGAACGACGGTGCTGCTTGAATCCCGGCCGATTTGCTTGGCAATCCTGCGATTAGATATGATATGCTGCGTGAAGAGCGCGTATCTGCGACTATCTCGCCTTAGAAGGCTCCCATCCTTGCCGTATTGCAGGCCTAATTGAGGAACACTTGAGCCCTACACAAAGTCTTCTCGCAGAGTGAGTTCTCGCCGGGTGCAAGAAGGTGTCGCGTCAAGCTCTTGCCGCTCAGCGACACTGGGGATAATCAGAGTTGAGCGGGAGCGCGCAATTAGCATTAGGGCATCTCTTCTACACCACCTGTAATTCTTACACTTCGTTTGGATTTCTGTAGGATTCTTCGTTAGAAACGAATGTGAGTGTGAGGAACGCCTCTAACACATATTCAAAATATTAATATTGTGAACCCGGTGTCCAGGTGGGGGACGTGTACCTCGTCAACATAATCCCTAGTGTACCCGGCTACCACCTCTAGAAGGCACTCACAGAAACTTAATGACAGTCCGCGGGAGACATTTGCTCCGACCCTACTTAGGGCCATGTACATCAAAGTTCTTGTATTTTCGAATGTGAATCTGCTCCCGCACTACACTAATCCTCTAATCTGCAAATCAAACCCAATCAAATGGCAATTTTAGGGGAAGTAAACCATTTGAGTGACTTTGGCTCCCTGCTGAACATGGCCTGATTAATAGGTAACAAATACACATTAATTTCAGAAGTTGTACTTCAATTTTCTTACGAACAGATTCATACATAATTTACTTCTCTACACTGAGACGATGAAAGCTTCGGAAAGGAAACGAAACATACTATCTGTTTCAAAAATGAGAGCAATTCAATGTTTTGTCCGTAGCTAGGCAAGACACGTCAAATCCTGGAAATTGAGCGCTGNACATGGCATGATTAAAAGGTGACAAATACGAATTATTTTCACAAGATGTACTTTAATTTTCTTACGAACAGATTTATACGTAATTTACTTCTTTACCTATTTCGCTTTTGTTGCATCTTTACCGTGTAGGTGTCCTGGGTATGGTCGGAGCAGATGTCCCCCCGGACTGTCATTAAGTTTCTGTTAGTGCTAACTACGCTGCATCATTGTCATCCGTGACTAAAATACTTGAAACATAAAGTTGTCTGTCTGCTTCCGACGCCCGCCCGACGAAATACATTTCGCATATTATTAGGTTGTCGGGAAATGATTGAGACACTCCACTGAAAATTCTCTCTTGCATCCCTCACACATGGCTTGGGCCCAGGATANCCATGTCTCGCCTATTACAACCGGCGAGACCTACCTCATATTGGAAGCTTGCCAAGTGGCAAGATTTGTGGAACAGACAGTACAAGTATATAATGCAAAATCATCCCAAGTTTCACGAATGACGGTCTGCCTCTGCTAACAAGAAGCTTTGCGCCAATACGTGTCAAAACAGAATTGATTGACAGCTCATGCGGCAAATTGCCGGAAGGGCTGGCATTCGGTGAACCCACGGGTTCGATTCCCGGTGCCGCCATAAAATTTTGCACAGGTCGGAATTACGTCAGAATCAAGTGAACAGGATGCGGTTATTGGGAAATGGAGTGTGAAAATCGAAATTGATGGATTAGTTATGCGAGAATTCGCCTGCAGGGCCTGTTAGACGGTGCAGAAGTAGGGTGAATTATGTACATTTCAAGCTGAAGTTGTCTAGCCTGGTATCAGCGTACGCTTCCTTGCGCTTTTATAGAGGACGAATAGCTCTAGTTTCTCCGGGTTTCATTTCTTTATATCTCTATATTTTTTGGGAGCTTGATGGGAAATCGATGGGAATTTGGCAAATTTCCCACCTAAATTGCGTAAAAACGCACGGACTTCTTGCAGCCAGGTTCTGCAATCCAATGAGAAATTTCATCCTCTAGTATACGTAGAGAAACACATCCCGTGATATCTCTAGATAGCTTTTCAGTGACTTTTCAAACAGATTCACTCCATTTTTACCATCTTTTTAAATTTCCATTTCTTCAACTGTTACACAGTTTCCATATTATTAAAATAACACCACCCTTACGTAATGAAGCTCCAAGCAATCGTTCTTTTGCTCCATTATCGTAGCCCGAAGTTTGCTCCTGCTCGAGTGATTTAGATGGGAAACTTCACTTCGGAGACGCGAAAATATGAAAAATTTCCCATCGAGCTCTCAAAACGATATCGAGCGCAAGAGAAGTGGAACTCTAGGTGGAAATAGAGCTAATCGTCCTCTATGAACACACAGAAAAGCTTATACTTATAACGAGTCAGACGACTTCAGCACGAAATGTAATTCACCCTCTCAGACATTCGTGGAGGCGATGGGCAGGTAGGACCCTAACCGCTCCGCCCACTTTTTGAGTTGGGGGAGCGTATCTGGACGCCCAAGAAGAGCAGAGCGTGCTGTGCATAACCCCGGTCGTCCCCCAATCCGCCGGAATCCAATAACGAGCTCGGGGAACAGCTGCGAGGGCACGTGGGGGAACGTCTTTCAATTGTCGGGAGTAGGTGCCCCACGATTTTGGGTCCACCCCCAGGTACAACTGGGGTGGACCCATTTCCACCTGCATTCCACCCCCACAAATGTCTGAGCTACTTTTGTACCGTCTTAGGGGGGGGGGGGTGGCGATCAGGAAGAACGACCGCACCGCTTGAGAAGGAATCCCCTACAACACAACAAACTATGGGGCGTTTTTGACAGTAAGTTAGTTTTCTTATTAGGTAACATCGACTGTGATGAACGAATACCGAGAAAACCCAGATCGCTACTGCAGCGACGATTGCATCGTGAGCGGCGCCGGGTTCTTTTCGGGTGGCGGTCAGGAAGAACGTAAGGTGGTGACAGTTGCCAGCTGCACCTCGCATCCCATGCAAAGGTTGCCACGCCCATCCTGCATCGTGCGCATAATAGTCTACTCTGTCCAAAGGAATAAAGGTTGTACTTGCTTTACGGCTAGTCTGGATGTGGAATTTTGGGATTTGGGACAAAAACGTAATAACGCCTAGTGATTACCCGTGACTATTTCATGAAAAATGAGCTTTATCTGCTTCCATCCTGATGAATTTTGTTTGCTCAGGTAATAACCATCTCCAGCAAAGGAAGAAAATTAACCCACATGCTGTGCCGGTATAAGCGGCACCTCCTTCAGAAGTATTCTATAGTATCTATAGCCTTCTGTATTACCCAGACAAGGGTCATTATCTATGACCTTAGTGATATGTTTATGGGCCTCGCCCAGATACTCTATGTAACATGTTTAACCACGCCTTTTTCATGTTAGCATTCTACCATTGCACCACCAGGTGCAGGTCGGACAAATAAAGATCCGTACCGAACCGTGTACTACACACGAACAGGGAGCCACCCTACCTCCCGAAATCACAAGCGCCACCCAACCGCCTCAGTAAGCCACCACACATGCAATTGGTATCATCGCGAGGGAGAACGGGGCGTGGTACTGTTTTACGATTGGCTCGTTCAAATCCTCCTCCCGCCCATTACGGTTGACTCGTTCCCTTCGCGCGCAATTCCACTATACATGACTATGCAAAATTTGAATGCGACCGGGACGAGTTGATCGTAAAGGCGGGAAGACTCCGCCTCGTTTTCCCTCAAAATGATGCACACCCACATGCAACTGAAGTCAGGCCCCAGCACAGGTCTCTCCGAGGGCAAGCTGGGCTTCGTAAAAGGGCCAAAAAGCAGAGGGGGCTTCGTACCGGGGTCCGGGGCGGGGCCCCGAAAAAAATTATAGACAAATAGGGGCGACTGACGCCGAGAAATAGCCTGCAACAAGGCTGCTCGCTCTTTGAGCGGCGCAATAAGGGCGACTTATGCCAAAAAAAATGGCTTGCAAGGAGGCTCCTCATGCTGTAAGCGGCCACAAGATGAATTGTTCAGGCCGCTCCTTACCGTAACCCATTCAGGCGTGGAGCAAAGTGTAAGGTGTGGCCGCACTTCCAACGCCACATTTCACGGTAAAAATCAAGGAAATGAGGGTTCATGGTTCTCTTGCGTTGCTAATTGCAGTGGAGTATTCTTCCACGTGCTTCCACAACCAATAATTGGGCTAGTGAAACAGAAAAACACCAATTTTCCTAACTTCTGTTCTTCTAAGTGCGATAGAGTATGATTTCAACTGAAAATTGACCGAACCAATTCTGAATGGGAAAAGTTGGATGCGGATTTATTGTAAATGTCTTCTGCAAAAAGAACACCATTCGCTTTGGCAGTACAGTAAGTGGAAATCGAAAGGTGAGATGTTTGCGGTATGTGCTGGATGCTCATCCCAGATAGTTTTAGTTTAGCGCTGTTATTCGACTAGGACTATGCTCAGATTTGCAACTTTGATGTTGTTAAAGTCTGACTCCATTACTTCCGAGGAGGATAACCCACAAAGCATATGCATGCTCGTTCAAAAGCAAATAAAAGATGTGCAGCACATCAACACATCAGTTGACCGTTCAAAAACACTATAGTAGTGGTCATCCTGATTAAATGCTGTTCCTTTGCGGCCATATCACTAATATCACCACGCATCCCCAACACGAGCTCATGCAATGGCGGGAGCGTAGCGGTATAAGCCTAGATTGGGTTTCATTCATCAATGAGAGCAACTGTTTTCGGCCGGGAATAGCTCCATTCACTACTGGAGCCGTATGCATACCTCTCCCCGAGCATCCCCACCGGGGACGGGGATGAGATGAGACTAGACGAATGCGTAAAATCATCGCTCCAACGCGAATTAGTGGGTGAGTTTCTTCAAGAGGGCATCCCTGGAATTATGCATACAAGTGTTTCCACATCATCCCCGGCCGGGGATACTTCCCAGGCGGGGATGGTCGGGGATCGGGGATGGCCGGGGAGAGATATGCATACGGCTCCTGGAATGGAACTCTTATTATCAAGCACCACCGCTACGCTCACGCTTTTGCATCAGCTCGCGCTGGTGAAAGGTGAAGGTTTAGTGATACGGCCGATAAGGAACAGCACTGAATTAGAATGACCATGACTATATCCATTATGGATCCAGCAATCAGACGTGTCAGTGGTGTCGTGTTTGCATCTTCCGCAAGCAAAGCATTTACTCTTCTTTATGATAGCGCAATAAGTGGGAATCATCTAATGCAATGTGTGCGCTTTGTACTGGACGTCTATGTCAGGTAGTATTAGTTAAGTGGCTAGCAATAGTTAACTGTTCTAGTTACGATTATGCCTAGCATTGCAGCGTTGATGTTGTCATAGATGGCAAAGACACACTCCATTAGTTCTGGAAGTGATTGCACATATAGTCTTTCCAAAAAATACCTGCCTCCCGCTATACTGCGCGTCGACTGAGCCACGTCGCAGCACGTATGATAATGCATAGGAGGCGCGGCGCGGCTTAGCAGACGGGCGGTGGATGGCAGAGGCGAGTATTTTTTGGAACGACTGTACGTACTTTTCACAAAGCAGAGAAAGACTGTATGTGAAAACACCAAAAAAATGTCCGTTGTGTGTCCAGCGTTGACCTCTGTTACTGCAGTCATGTCTAACTGCTTTTCATGGTGATCTTGTCGGAATTGCCTGCAACTTGAAAAAAAAACTACTACAAGACCCCAAAACCACGAAAAGCACGTGGAAGAAGCCTCCACTGCAATTAGCAACACAAGAGAACATGAACCCTCATTTCTTCGACTTTTGCCGTTGAATGTGACGTTGGAAGTGCTGCCACGCCTTACACTTTGCTCCACGCCTGAATGGGTTACGGTAAGGCGCGGCCTGAACAATTCATCTTGTATGTTATGTTACTGCATATTGTACCGTCTATCCGAAACGACGAGTCCGCCCAAGCGGTCGAGGCAGCCACGCTTGCCAGCAGTCCACGTCATCAGATCTACTCTGCGTATCACGGCTCATCGTTGTCTTTCTGATATCAACCAATGATCTGGCTGTGACGTGGACCGCTCGGGCGGACTCGTCGTTTCGGATACACTGTATCATATCGAGGCTATGTAAATTTCGAAAAATGCTTCATAGGTAATTTGTACGCTCATGTGTGTGCCATGTCGATTGGTTTTATGGGAAGCTTTCCTAGAACAATAAACCTCATAATACTACATCGTATAAATTATAAACAGGGCGCGCCCTGTTTATACTTTTCCCTTGAAAAATGACGCGATGGGCCGGCGTCGCGCCTGCTAGCAGACGCGCGATGATTTCGCCGATGTCGAAGCATGGGGTAGGCTGTTGTTTCTTTGATTTTCTTGATGCTTTGGTCTAAAACTTGAAGGCAGCACCCTCACAAATTTTCCCGTTTGAGATTTCGCTGAATTTCGAGGTTATGAGAGACGATGAACTCATAGGCAGTGATGGAACAGCGTGAAACACGCCGGAAGACGGGAAACGAAGGCGCTGTTTTCCATGCGCTCACAGCGCGGACGAGTTTTCCGCTGAGGGTATACGCGCGTAGCACCACGAAATCCTGTGGATAGTGTGTATTTCATACACTACACTACATATACTGCTCTACTCCACGCGCCACAATAGCTCTAGCTGGCGCCTCGAGCCGGGGAAAACTCGTACAGGCGTGGACACGCCCAGGCCGGTTCACGACGTCAGTTCTATTTTCTCTGCAGGTAAGTCATTATTGTTTGTGCTCATTTCACATTTATGATGTGCTGAGTCTGTACTTCACCACACGCACATCAGCTCCGAGTCGAGGATTTCCGCGGGTGCTGCCTTTAGGGGGACTAGACAGCTTATCATAAGAACGCATAAACGTTGACGCTTACGCCAAATCAAGCCACGTGTGTAATTCTGCGTGTACGCAAATTTGCGAATTTTGGCATGGCGCTACCGCGCGACGCGACGGCTTCGCTTCCCATCGCGTCGCGCGTGTAGTGTTCGTCGCCGCGACCCCATCGCCTCGCGAAAAATATAAACACCCCTTATAGTTTTTCTTGAAAAACGACGCGGTTGGCCGGATTCGCGTCGCGCCTGCTAGCAGACGCGATGCGATGATTTCGCCGATGTCAGGGCCTGGATTAGGCGGTTGTTTCTTTGATTTTCTTGCTACTTTGGCCTAAAACTTACGGGACTAGACAATTTATCTTAAGAACGCATAAACGTTGACGCTTACGCCAAATCCAGCTATGTATGTATTTCTGCGTGTACGTACTCAGACATTCGTGGGGGTGGAATGCAGGTGGAAATGGGTCCACCCCCAGTTGTACCTGGGGGTGGACCCAAAATCGTGGGGCACCTACCCCCGACAATCAAAAGACGTTCCCCCACGTGCCTCGCAGTTGTCCACCGAGCGCATTATTTGGTTCCGGCGGATGGGGGGACGACCGGGGTTATGGGCAGCACGCTCTGCTCTTCTTGGACGTCCAGATACGCTCCCTCAACTCAAAAAGTGGGCGGGGCGATGGGGGTCCTACTTGCCCATCACCCCTACGAATGTCTGAGTAAGTTTGTGAACTTTGGCATCTCACACATTCGTGAAGATGGAATGCAGGTGGAAATGGGTCCACCCCCAGTTGTACCTGGGGGTGGACCTAAAATCGTGGGGCACCTACCCCCGACAATTGAAAGACGTTCCCTCACGTGCCCTCGCAGCTGTCATCCGAGCGCAACCGCGCAACGCGGCGGCTTCGCTACCCGTCGCGTCGCGCGTGTTGTAGCTGTCGCCGTGACGCCATCGCCTCGGAAAAATATAAACAATAAGCCACTATATCACAGTTGGTGGACAGAGTTTATTGCGGCGGTCGCGTCGCGGCTTCTCACTGGAGCGCGACAACCGTCACGGCCTTGCGTTTTTCGTTCACCTTGTTCGGTTCCATCACACGATTCATGTTCTACCAACCAGAAGGAGATGTTTCAGTTTCTCACAGTGACATTCTGAGTAGTTTGCCCGCAGTAGTACGTGACTTTTACTGTAGAATAGTTGTTCAACGTCTGTTTTCCCTTGCTTATTTTGCAATTAATTAAAAATGAGTCCTTACATCAAGTCTGTACTTTTACATTTGATTATGCACGAAAATGCAGGACAATGCATAGTTAGGCATAGATGCAAACATAATATAGACGTTCTCAACACGTGAAAATAGGCGTAGAACAACTCCTCTGCAATGACAATCACGTACGACGACAGACAAACGATTCAGAACGTCACTGTGAGAAACTGAAACATCTCCTTAAAATTGGCAAAGCATGAATCCTTCGATGAAACCGAGCAAGGCGAACGAAAAAGGCAAAGCCATGACGGTTAGTGACGGTTACCGCGCTCCAGCGCGAAGCCGCGGCGCGGCCGCCACAACAAACTTTGTCCATCAACTGTGATATAGTGGTTTATATATAAACAATGCCAACTATTGCATCGCAACCATTGCTACCGCATGCATCAACTCGGGACTCATCGCAAATGGTCACTTTGTACGTACGCGACGGTCGCGCTGCGACGAATTATAAACACAGCCATCGACCGTCGCTAATGTAGTGGAATGTGGCAGTGTTGCGCCGTCGATGGCGACGCAGACTCCACGTGGACAGTAGCACCAATCATACGTTCGATACCTTGAGACGTCTCAGCCCACCATCACTTTCGATGGTGCGCAGACGGGGAACCTTCACCCATGACGAAGAGGAAAAGATGGGTCCGGGCCGCTGTTCCGGATCAAAACAAGGGAACAAAAGTATGCATTGTAATTTGGGCAAAGCAGGTTTACATGGAATGCGCAGTTGTGGCTTGAATTCTTCACACAATACAGTCTAGGAAAAGCCGAAGTTCAAGCATGGCCAGCATATGCCTTTCGAGAAAAGGTTTTCACAAAATTGGTGTGAATTTGCCACAAAATCAGGGTTTACCCGACAGTATTGCTCGCTACTTAGAACACTAAGCTTTTCGCAGTTGTCAGACGGGTTACCAATGTCATTGAGGATTAGGTGGTGGTAAGATCATAGCAGTCCAACTGAGAATGGCTGAGAAATGCTGCAAAACGTGAAAACAGGAATATCTTGCTCATTTGGAGGAATTGAATGTTGCGCAGTTGTTAGGTGAATTCAGAATGAAATTCTGAGCAGAATCATGACTTATAATAACGGGCTTAGTCTGTCACGTGTGTGTGTGCATGTGTGTGTGTGTGAAACGAAATTCTGCGATTGGTCGGTGATGATGATAACGAGATAAACATAGATCCACATAAAAGGGTGGGACGGGTATGGTGAGGTTCGAAGAGTGAAAAGAAGCTCCGGAGGCTCCAAAGGGTGGAGAGGTGCAGAGCCATGGGTGCAGCAACGTGATGCGGGTGTGCCGGCTCCGAAAAGTTGGGAAACGTCTGGAGACGGGTCCACCGTTGTGATAAGGGTACGGCGGCGTCCAAAGTGGGGGGACAGGGGTCACCGTTGTGATAAGGGTACGCCGGCATCCAAAGTGGGGGGACACGGGTCCCCGTTGTGATAAGGGTACACCGGCGTCCAAAGTGGGGGGAAACGGGTCAACCGTTGTGATAAGGGTACGCCGGCGTCCAAAGGTGGGGGAAACGGGTCAACCGTTGTGATAAGGGTTCGCCGGCTCCAAAAAATAGGTAATTGTCTGGAGACGGGTCCAACAGTGGGTAACCATGCGTCGGCGTCTAAAAGTGGGTAACTCCTGCAAAAGAAATGCTCTTAATCAGGTCTTTTTTTGTTCTAATTGTCCTCTGGCGCCTCATTGCAGTGAGAAACTACCAAATAAAAGGGCTCAACAGTGACCATCATACCACCTATGTCACTCTGCCCACATCACATCACCTCCTGCGTGTTCTACCCTCATTTGTGCCTGAGCACATTGCATCGACCCTTCTATATGTCCGAGCTGATTGTTATCAATGGTTCACTCACAACAAACAAAGAATGGTAAACCATTCCCCGTGTTCACTCCAGGCTGAATCGGTCACATATTGCCACAATTAGCTATTTCACTCGAGATAATTTTGAAATTTCTCCGGCAGACGTAAGCGGTCCTCTTCGATGAGTGTTTTTCATGGGGGAGAGCGTTCAGAGGAAACGGAGCAAAAAATGGCATGATCCTAATTCTACTAGGATGGATGCGAGGTGAAGTCGTGAGAGCGAAGCTAGCATATGGAAAAGTCGGGAAGTCCGGCGTCAGCCGGACGGCCAGACTGGTGATATATAATACTAGATACTTTCGTTCACTCCTGACGGTAAACGTAGGGTGAGACAGATGCCCCGTCTGTCTCACCCTCGCGTCTGGCGCCCTCCAATATCGCGTGCTCTCTCGCTAACCCCCCTGAGCTACACGGGGCATTTGTCTCAGGCGGGCTTTTTCAGCCCAGCATGGAAGTCCCAAGTGTTATATACCGTTCTACTCGGAATGTCACGGGCTCGGCAGCTGACAACTGCGCAACATCTGGTTTTTCGATTTGAAAGAGATATTCACTGAAAAAGCGTTTTTAAAAGTGACCCGTTTTCAGGCCAATTTCAGACGAACTCATTTCTTGTGGTGACCGCTGTATTCACAATGACATCAGCAATTGGACAGACAACTGCGCAAGTCACAATCCCTCAAGATTGGCGAGAAATTTTGAAGGACGCAAATCCCCCAACTAAATTTAAAAATTAGATTTCCCCCTGGATTTTCCATGAAATTTGTCGATCTTTGTGTCATCTTGTAGGAAATTCCATGAAGAAGATTGCTGACAGCTGCGCAACATACAGTTTTGTGAAATTACCGAAATATCTAGCGAAAATCGAGCTGGAACACTTCCCACGTTAAGCCGAGTGCTGGTCCCGGCGCGAAAGCTGGAGGCCGGCGCAAATCTCAGCTCCAGCGTTCCAGCTTTGAACGAACGATCTTTTCTTCATTTTCTGAGCAATATTTTAACAGATTCGGTTGAATCCATCTTTGAAACAGCTTTCACTGTCTAGTATGCGTCATCATTCACTTTGTTGAACCCTATCCTGGCACTATCGAAGCTATGGTTGCGAAACAACCTTCACTTTTCGGCCCAGACAACCTTCACTTTTTTGACCTGTCTCACCACTGTCGTACGTATGGCACCAGTCATATTTGCGGAGTTAACTGCTCTGAAATACTGAAAACAAACAATGAATCATAAAAAGGCTCAAACAAATGGACAAGTAAAGTTGCTGAAAGTAACACGTCCGTCATCAAATGCCGAGAAAAACTATGAAGCCTTCAAGGACCCTCCCACGTGGCAACAACAAAACAACGAGAAAATAATTTTATTACAGAAGGTTTCAAAAACACAACTTCATCCGAGAACTTCGAAAGCACCACACTCCTGAAGGGCTGAAAGGCAGTGCCCTAGCTAAAGTTGAATTCGGGGTTCTGAGTAGGCCGAAAGGAAACGTGACACACTGGTCCGAATCGAATCCCCATGAAGCTGTGTGTTGGCTTGGTCATACTGATAGACAAGTGATCGAGTAGTCTAAGTTTATCCGTCGCACATAAAAGCTAAGGAAACGGATTCATTTGGAAGAGATTCTGCACATTCGGCACAATATCTATCTGCCCAATCTTAAGAATACGACCGCAGGAATCATTCAAAACCAATAAGGGTTAAAGGCAGTGTCTCACCTCGTTTTCGTGATTGAGCTGTTAGTAGATTGTAGATTTCCTCGACACACTGATTCCAAAGATATACATGAAATATCTCAAAACGGCCTCTAAACCAGTTTTTCGAGATGGAGTCTGTAAGGGATTTCTAACAATTTACTGAACCGTACTGAAGTGTGAACCCGTTGATCTTATCGATCGGACACGTCAAGGACTCGTTGGACAACATTGCAGTTGTGATTGGCAGCCAGCACACTCACGGATCGCTTTGCCCAAGTGGTCCGTGAACTGCACATTGGATTCTCCCCAAAAACGGGGTTTTCGTCATTTTGTTTACATCATTAGAAATAGTATGGCGAGAAGATCAAGAATTTGTTGATATCTCCAACATGCCAGACGAGGTAATACCCTGCCTTTAAACATGGCGAACAAACTGACAGATGATGTTGAAGGGTGCGAATACAAGAATTTTTGTTTGGAGGGCATAAAACCCGACTATACATAAGGAAAGAGCCGCTATGTATCGTGCCGAGATAATCCGGGCACACCAAATTATGCAAAAAAAGCACCTCAAAAGAAGACAAGGAGATATTACGATTTCCATCAAAGGCAAAAACGATAAAAGATGTAAATATAGTATGAAAGATGGGAAGAGCTAGTGAGTTATATGCTACTATTCTCAATCCCTATGCTAGAAGTGACACAGCCGGGAAGCTTCTTTACTTGGCTCCAACAGTACTTATAAGAAATTGGAAAGTGCTTAGAAAGCCTTCAAACAACAAAATAGAGGGAACAGTGTTATATGCATCAAAATCTGCTTTGAAAATTGGGAAAATAAAGGAAATATGAGGCTGACCAATTGGGAAAGAACAGTAAGGGTGTAGAACAGAACTAAAATAAGTGAAAGCTGAAAATATCATCATGGTTTGAGAGAACCATAGAACTCTCTGCTTATTCCTCATGGAAGAGAAGTCGGGCCAGTTGATCCTTGGCAGCCACATTTTCTCGCTTACTTGCCATGCACCTCGAGTAATCTTCTTCTACAAGGTCGGAATCGCAATTTTTCTGGTGATACCTGTAGTGTAAGTAAAGGGTATTCAACCTAGAGCGAATGAAGTCTTTTCAAAGACATATCCAACAGTGGCGGATGCATGGACGGATGGATGTGATCGGCAGTGCAGGGTCGGCCGATGGTCTATAGGCAGCAGTTTGTTGCTGCCAGCCTGCCGACGCAGCCAAGGATCGGGAGCAGGGTCAAGCGTGTGACGATAATGTATCAATGGGGGGTCGCCGTGGAGGGGTGAAGGGGGTCGCCGGGGGGTCGCCGCTGTCACGGAGTACTCGGAATGTGGTCGCCTTAAAAACAGTTTGTTGGGGCAGATCAACATTTGCACAACTCAATGGAGCGCATTCCTGTACTCCTAAGTTGGACAATATGTCGCAACCTGAATATGGAGCAGATGGAAGCCTATTTTTAGAGAAGTACCGCTGATGGAAGCTCTGGTCACTACACATCTCCGCAGCCCTTTAAAATCCTGGCTATGGTCTTTATTAAGACAACACCTAGAGTGCGCAAACACTGTAAACTGCCGAATTTCCAAAAAGTTTGTCGCTTTACTTCTTACCAAGAATGAAACTTCCTTCAAAACGAAACGATGCAAAAGAAAGAGCAAATCCTCCTCTTTATTACTGTTACAAAAAAGCCTGCAGTTTTTGCCAAATTCCTACGCGATTCAGGTTTTGATGAGACCGTGTGTGTCCGCAGTGATGAAACACTATGATCCTTTTATTCTGAAAGTAATTCATGTGAACCAGAACGAAAAATAGAGGTCGGCATCGCATTTGAAAGAGCTTTTCAAGCTCTATCAAACTTATGCAAAACCTGCATTGCACTCTTCTTAATTGAAGTTTTTTTCTCGTCGATAAAGTACCGATAAAGTGTCGATAAAAACGCCTTTTTTATCGACACTTTATCGACGTGCTTTTTTACGTAAAATAGTGGAGTTCTAGGGAGTTTTAGCTATGGTTAGAACGAGAAAAGCCTCCTCTTTAAGATTGTTCTTGAAAAGCCCCAAACGGTTTGGTTAGCAGACTGCAATTAGCTGTTTTACAGTACTATGTCTGCGGGTAACCACAACTGCCAGTCTTTTCATCATTACTTGTTTCTACACCCCAGAAATTCCAATACAACCTGCACACACCCTAAGGGATTAATGTATGTGCAGATCTGTGCGGATGTATGTGGAGACGTACAGAATATCGTCTTGCAAAAGTTATGACGTTGGCGGAGATCGAACCCTTGACCTTGGTTAAGCATTGTTCTCGTGTTCTAGCGTATTGAACATACTCTAATGATCTCTTATGTGTTGGATACATCCGCAAGGGAGAAACAGACTATTGCACGTTTATAATTTCATTTTGCAAAAATGCCTGTAAAAATCGAATGATTGCGCCTGTCTTAGCCTGATGCTTGTGTTCTAGCTATTGGAAATTCTATTTTTGACCTGTTTGCCGTCAGAGACGTCCAGATGGAGGCTACTTAATGTTCTACATGCATTCTGCAAAAATGACTGCACCGATTGAAATCGAACGCTTGTACCTGTTTCGGTATATTTTGTTTTCTGTTGGATGAAAGTTTGAAGAAGAAACCTGTTGTGGCTGATGGCGTGATGCCAGGAGGTGGACTCTGTTATCGGCAGGCAGGAGACCGATGATCTCCCTAGGTGGCGTGGAGATCTCCCGTCTGGATAGATCGCAAGGAAGTGCGATGGCGGGAAACAGAGGCGTATATAAGGCCGTCGTTTGGAGCCTTTGGTATGTTACGAGTGGAGTCAGCCGGATAGCCGCAGCCGCCCCCAGCTTCCCTATTCCTACTAATAAATAATACTGTATTCTGAAGGTGGTTACTACAGAAGTAACTAGAGGTTCCCTCGCAAGTAAGAGAGGGTTGGTCAAGGGTCGCAGCAGAGACCCTAGAGGTACAGAGAGTGACATTGTGTGCCCGGAGACAGGCGGGTACACAACAAAACCGATTTGAGTTTTGAAGCCGCTACACATCCCAGACTTGAGAGTTACACCAAAACAGTGCGTAGAAAAATTTCTCACCTTCGGTTTGAAATGGAAATACCAAGTTTTTTGTTGCAACAGCGTTTTCAAACTTTTCTATCGAGTACTCAATTTTGACTGGAAAACTTATGATTTTCAATTTTTCTCTAATTAGGGGGGGGGGGGTCGAAATTTGGACGGGCAAGGAGGGGGGTCGCCTAGGAGTCTACTTCTTAACGACACCACGCTTGACCCTGATCGGGAGTGAAACTCGCAGCAAAACTTTTCCAGACATTTTTGGACGCTGGAAATCTGAATCTGGGATTACTTGACGTGCTGAACACGATTTCAGTTTTGCACCAAAAAGTGATTTAGTGGGGCGACAGCAGGTAGACTGCGAGTGTGGAATCTCTTGAAACTCTACAAAAAAAAAGCGGGACAGTTTTTAACAAATCTGGCTGTCCGGCTGACGCCGGACTTCCAGAATTTTCCGGATGCTCGCTTTCCTCGCATGACTTCGAAAGTCCAAATTGAACTAATCGGAGAGGAATGATTTGCGTCTCTTAGGGTAATTTTATCTTTTACTTGGGTGAAATGGCTAATTGTAACCATACTCTGAACTTTCACACCACGGTGGGCCCACCGTTATCCCATGGTTGATATTAAGCATGTCAACCGTGGGCAAATGGAGATTCCACCATAGGCCACTGATGGGCCCACTGTGGGACAACTGTGGGACTCCCGTGGAAAAACCGGGGGATTTTCGTGGGGAAAACGACGGATTTCCGTGGCGAAACCGAGATTTTCCAGAATTATTTTCAGTGGATCATGCGGGTAAATCTGGATGGTTGCGGGTAGAGCGGGGATTTCTATGTCAATCCTCGGATGCGGCTCCGGGGAAACCGGGTCCCCACGCAAACAAGGCCCTGCGGACCCGCGCCGGGTGTCCAAGGTGGTCCGGGTCTCTCGGGCACGTTGGCACTACTTCCCAGGAGTTGGCGTCGTGTCCATGTCCAGTCAGATTCGTCCTTTCACTCTTAGAAAACACCGTTCACAACGGGTGCCCCTACCATGCGCTCCGCACGGGTTTATATTCATATTATATGGGGATATTGACACGAGGGAAATCCATTGCAGACAAAGAATTGCCTGCTTTTCGTAATTATAAAACCCGTCTCGATAGCACCTTAATGATACATTAACAGTGATTTGAACTGAAATGATCCATAGCATTTACATGGTGATTAAAGAGGTTTTTGTAAAGTAAAAATTCAAGTATTAGTTACGGTACTGAGAAGTTTTATACGACTGGTTGTCTTATTGCTTGAGTATATAAAACAGTGCTTAATCACCGATTCCAATAATCTATTGAGAAAATTGATATGACAATCAGGAAATGGTTCGCCGCGGGGATGAAAAAGAGGTGGGTTAACAGTGGGCAAACCATCGGTCATTAGTGGACAAATGGAAGGAAAAGTAGGGAATAGGGATAGGTGAACAAATCGTGGGCAAACCGTGGCTCCACCGCGGAAATGGACAGACGGTGGGCTAACAGTGGGAAAAGTGTGGGCAATTGGAGGTTCCACCGTGGGACAGACGAGTTTGGAGGGGCCACCGTGGGGGAACGGCGGCGCCACCGTGGGATTCATAACAAGGGCTAACTGTGGTATAAGTGGGGGTGGATCTTACCATCGTGGGATAACTAGGGGCTAACAGGGGGATAATGGTGGACCAACCGTTGATTGGAGGTCCACCGTGGTACGAAAGTTCAGAGTAACACATTCAATATGGAATGAACAAAGAAATGGTTCATCATTCCTTTTTTGATGTGAGTGATCATCAATTGATAACAGTCAGTCTGAACATATAAAGGAGGGGGATCGGTGTGCCCAGATACAAATGAGGGTAGAAAATGCAGGAGTGTGATGTGGGCAGAATGACACGGGTGGTATAATATTCACTGCTGAGGCTTAGCATTGGAACTTTCTCAATTTTTTATGCGCCAGAGGGCAATTGAAGCAAAGATAGACCTGATTCGCAGCATTTTCACTTTGCACCGGCACACCTCTTCTCCATCTGTCGACCCGTTCGCAGACGTTTCCCCACTTTTGGACGCCGGTGCACCCTCATTCGATCGCTGAACCTGTCTCAAAGCGTTTTCCCACCATTGGGCGCCGGCGCACTCCTATCACAACGGTGTACCCGTCTCCAGGCGTTTCCCCACCCTTAGGCGCCGACCCACCCTTATTGCAGCGGTGGGTCCGTCTCCCTCCACTTTGGAGGCCGGAGCGCCCTTACCACTGCGGTGGACCGCCCCCCCCCACTTTGAGTGCCGTTGCACCCTCATCACACCGCTGGACCCGTCTCCAGGCGTTTCCCCACCCTTAGGCATCGGCGCACTCCTATCACAACGATGGACCCGTCTCCCCCACTTTGGGCGCCTTTGCACCCTTATCACGCCGCTGGACCAGTCTCCAGGCGTTTCCCCACCCTTAGGCGCCGGCGCACCCTTATTGCAGCAGTGGGCCCATCTCCCTCCCCTTTGGGGCCCTGAGCACCCTTATCACTGCGGTGGACCCGTCTACCCTCACTTTGGGCGCCGTTGCACCCTTATCACACCGCTGGACCAGTCTCGTGGTGTTTCTCTACCTTTCAGCGCCGGCGCACCCTTACCACAGCGGTGGACCCGTCTCCCCCCACTCTGGGCGCCGTCACACCCTTACCACAGCGGTGGACCCGTCTCCCCCACTCTGGGCGCCGGCGCACCGTTGGGCCGTATGCATGAACATCCCCGCTGGGGAGGGGATCGGCTGTAAACCATTGCAGCGATCCCCAGCGGGGTTCGCTTACATCCCCTCCCTCGATTCCCGTATGCATGCAGCGGGGGGATCCCCTGAGGGGAGGGGATGCACATTATACATCAGACCGAATCGAATAATCGGATTTTTGAATTTTTGAATATTCGAACAGTTTATTCATTCGTTTTTCCAAAGAATGAACACATTCGAATTATTCGTTCATCCACTATTCCACAAAAATGGGTGACTCGTTCATTCGAGCTGTTCATATAATGAGAGTTATTCGAATAATTCGTTCATTCGATGGTCCAGAAAAACAAATATTCGAACAATTCGCCATCCAAAAGTGGAGAATTCGAAACACTCGTTTTTTTGACTTTGGAACAAGTGACAATTGCATAATTATGGTGTGAAGGTCCTTATAGAGAGTCATACTCATCCAATAGCAAGGTCATGCCTCAAAGGCTCGTTGTGACCTCCGATAATTCCCGCAAATCGCCTGATGAGATCCTGATATGTCCCGAGGCCGACCTTTGTACGTGCAAGTAAAAAAGGTTGATAAAAAGGTTCTGAAGATGAGGAAGAGGAGATGATTTAAGTAGCAAGTGAAAAAGGTTGATAAAAAGGTTCTGAACATGAGGGAGAGGAGATGATTTAAATGATCTGGTTCTCTTTGAGGCTGTATCGGAGAGCTTCAACATATAGACTGAATACAATTCTAGGTTATATATTTCTATTAATATTTGCTCTGAAATTGGTCAGTGTGAACAATTGGTAGAACGAAATTTGAATGCATTTTTGCACCAATTGATTGTGATGTGTATAGACAATAAAGGATGAATGGCACCTTAAAAACTATAGTATTGAATCGGTATTGGACCGAATATTCGATTCGAATCATTCATTCATTCGATGGTTCCAAAAGTCGGTTATCGAACAATTCACTTACTCGGATAGCCAAGGAAATCCTACATTCGAATAATTCGTTCATTCGCACATTTTGAAAGGCACCTTATTCGAATTATTCAAAAGTTCGAATATCTCAAAAAGCATGATATTCGAATTATTCAGAACTCGAATATTTCAAAATTTGTGTTTTTCCAACTATTCGAAATTCAAATATTTCAAGAATCATCTAATATTCCAATGTATAATGCACATCCCCTACGAAGAGTAGGGGTTCGACAGGGGATCGCGCATAGCAGTCAGCGGTTTTCGCTCAATAATTTCGCGCTTTTTAGATTTTTTGTTAACCCTCGGCAACAAAATTGTTGGTTTTGAGTTGACTGTCGCTTCATGTCATATGTACAACAAAAGGGTGGCATTTTCAATCGATTTCGATATAGCTCTATTAAATTACTGCGCTTTTTATATGAATGACATCTAAGATAGGCTAACAATACAAACACTGCTTTATCGTAGCCCTTTATTCGGCTCGTGATTCTTGAAGATCTTTCCATTTTTCTTAAGCTCCCGTTAATTTACGAAAAATTGGTACGGCAGTGTGTTACCTGAAAACAACATGTTAGGTTGGGTCGAAAGTTCTCGGACAAATTGACAATATTTTTACTTCTCTTGCAATTTTTAAACGTTTAGCGTGAATCATTCGAGGCATGCCCCAAAGACATCGCTGGTCTCCTGCCAACGTTTAGCCAGATCGTAGGTGCCCCTGCTCCAGAACGCTGGGAACCGCTTCGTGAAGAAGTGCTGCAGTGCCTTTTCGATGTCGTCGCGGATTTGAAATTTTTGACCAAAGAGATGACTTTGGAGATGGGGAAAAATGTGGTTATCCGAGTAAGCCAGGTTCGAGGAATACGTTCGGAGTGGTAAAATGTCTCTACATTCACGCATGCACCCATACATACATACATTCATACAGACATACAACGGATTTGTGCATTTTTGAAAAGTGAGACCTAAACCCCGCCCACTTTTTATCCGATTATCCCGGTTTTATGCTCATTCGAAAGAGCGTCCAAGACTCTCCCAAAACATACACACATACATACTTCATACATACATACAGCGGATTTCTGGATTTTTAGGCTTTTTTTCAGACTTGTAGCTAGGCCACGCCCCCTTGGACGAGTTACACTGACGGGAGTATGACCATTCGACAGAGCTCGACGAAATCTTCTTCTCATCCTTGGTGAATGGGTACTCAAGACACGTGTGGGTGCGCTTCAGCGTGTGGACAGAAAGTGACATACCAGCGCAGCGGTCCATGCCATACTGCATCAGAGCATGTGGTACTCATCGACTGAGTTTTCGCGCCTTGCCGATCGACTTCAGGGGGCGAACAACCATGATCTGACTAATCACAATAGCGACTGCCAGTTTGAATGTTTTGATACGGATCGGCTTCTACCTGTCCCCACAGCAAGTCCAAATTTGACTCTACCGGGCTCCCCAAACTGTCTTCATCTTCGATGAATTATTCGCCCGACACGAACTTCGAGTGCCACTTCTAGCCTGTAGCTCTAACGCGGACGTTCCCGCTGTGAACTTCCCCCAGACGTCTATCGATATCCATGTATTCTTGACTAAATAGATGGAGAAAGAGTATGGAGCTGCGAAAGTGGAGTGAAATTGCGCCGCACAGTGGCAGTCAAAGAGCTCGTTCGGTATGTTTGTTAGCTCGCGGTTCAAAGAGCCTTTTATACTCTATCGAAAGGTAGCTCGCGCGTTCAATTTACTTAGCTCTTTGTTGAGTTATGATCCCTAGAAGTCGTCACTACCATATTGTCCGAGAACTTTCGACTCAAATTAATATATTGAAAGAGAAGCACTTATCAGTGAATGAATGACATGACACTATAGAGTTCACTATGTTCACTATGTTCACCTTGCGATGCAAGGGGGACAGGACACCGACGGATCGACCATACAGCTCTTAAACGGCTTTTCTGGAATTATATCCGACAACAGCGATTCTTATAGTCAACAATTTCTGCTAACGGTAGATGTTGGTTTGGAGTGGAAGCCGAAAGACAGAAGCAAAACAGAAGAAGAATCACTTTCAACACTTCCAGATAGGAAAATTACATCATTGGTGCGATTTTCATACGGCTTTTTGAAGGTAGAACCGCGACTGCACAGACCGCACACATCGCTGGCAAAGGGGATGCATCCCCTCCCCGATGAAAGTTTCATGCATAGCAGGGAGCCCCTCAGGGGATCGCTCCCCAGGGGATGCGCATCCCCTATCCCGGCCCAGCGGTGATGTTCATGCATACGGCCCCTTATCACATCGATGGACCCGTCTCCACCCACTTTGCGCCGGCGCACCCTTAACACAGTGTTGCCTCCATCTCACACCGGCGTCGGAACCTTCTGGTGGTATTTCCCCACTTCAGGGACTCAGCCCACCCTCCACAAAGCGGTGGGCCCACTTCTTTGCACTTCCTTATTCAGTAGAGCTCCTCTTCATTCTCTGAATCTCACCATACCCGTATCCTCCCTTCTATTTAGGACCACATAATCACCATCACTGACCAATGAGGGAATTTCGTTTCACACACACACACACACACACACACACACACACACACACACACACACACACACACACACACACACACACANACACGCCTTTCTCCACCCCCTCTCTCTCTCGTTTGTCTCTCAGCAAAACGCTCCCACATCAAGTATCTCCACTATGATTTGTGCTAGTTTGTATGTGTGCATTGTATGTCTTTACTATATGTGTGTGACAAATACTGTTGAACACGGATAATTACGAGTACCATAGTAGGTGAGAATAAGCTGTGTATTAGGGATGTCATAACGCGAGTATTGTGATCTCTGTTCTCTAATGGATTTGTTATCGACCACAATGCTCGTTATTAGACGCCAAATGTATATGTATTGATTGATTTTCTTCTCTATTCTGACATGTGTTCCAGTGAACCCGGTGTACTACTATCATTCATCATCACATCATTTTGACCGATTCTTGTACATTCACACAGAGACTTTCACACGACCTTCCCGTATTCTGCATAATTATCGATTCGAAAGAAAAACTATTGTGTTACGACACCAACAAATAAAACGATCATTTATAGTGGAAGTGTCCTTTGCTATATAAAACTCTCACCCACACAGTCAACATGACAAGAAAAACGAGTAACAACGGCGATGAGACATTTGGAACGGTGGGCGGGGCCAATGACCTGATTTGTGTGACAACTGAATTTGAATGAGATTTTACTAGGTAGTCAACTTCATTTTAATCGAACTAGTCCTCTCAAACCTTCATTTGAACTACAGCGCAATAGATTTGCTCGAAAAAAGTACTACAGCTAACAAACAGCAATATTGCCCCACAGCCAATAACGGCTATGCGAAGCCCCGCCCACCGCACCAAATGTTCTCCTACTGCGATAGCGATATACACAGAATCTTTCGCACCGAATTCAAACAGTAAACAACTAACAATGTGGACAACTTCGAAAATTCAACAATACACTCAACATTTCTGAGCATTTTGAGCTCGTGAAAAGACTGGTAAAAACTGAGGGCAGTCGTAAATGACTTTACTTCAGTAGTTCACGAAAAAAAACGATGAAGGCCAACAAAATCCCACAAAAAGACAGAACTGTCATACGCATGGACTACAAACCTAATTAGTCCATAACACCAGGATTTCAACAAGGGATATGACGTATGAACAGCTTCGTGGACGCGGTTTTTGGTTATTTACAGAAGGGGTGTGAACCATTGTGAGAGAAAAGGGGTGTAACCAGGCGACTCTTGTTGGCGCAGCGAACATCCGCCACGCCCCTTTTTGAGCGGGTACGGCGCCAAGCACAAATACACCATCTATTGACTTGACGCCGTTCGAGTTGAAACAGGTGGGCGTGGCGGGTGCGAATGCGCCAATCAGAGTCGCCTGGTTACACCCCCTTTTCCCTCACGATGACAGACACCCTTTACAGAAGTTTAACAAGTTTTTTTTTTAGTTTAAAAGTGGAATGAAAGCGGAAATGTTAGCGACATATTCATTCACCAGGGTTTGTTCCTTATAGGCATAGCAGCGGTCTATGTCGCCTAGTTATCACCCTTACGTCCCTGAGACTTGAACAGCTTGTTCGACTTCAAACCAACACGAAGATCGAAGCGCCTTCGGTAACGCTGCATGAACTTGATGTCCTTTGCTGTTTGTTTGGCCACGACTCCTGAAATGCGCCCAAATCAGTCCACGCAACCTCATGCATCCAAGGAAAACGTCAGCAACAACCACCTGTCGATCCAGTCCATGCCAGAGCTGGATATAAACCTCGAGCTTTTTCTAGGGCAGCTCTACCAACATCCGGTCTACTTCCGTCTGTCGGACGAAGGTACTGCCGGTAATATAACATCAATGAGCGGTGACCAATCTTCGCACCTAGGCGAAAACAATTCTAAGGAGAAATTACTGGATGAACTGAAAAAAAATTTTACCTGAAGGCAACGTGAGGGTCCAGCCGTCATCATAAAAGGAGTCGGAAGAGGCCCCGTCATTGTCGTTTTCGTACATGGGGCTTAGAAATAGTACGTATTAGTGCACTCACAGATATTTTATTTCGAATCCGAATTAAATGTTGTGCAAAGAAAGCATAAACAATATCTACTATAATAGAATGAGCGTGCCCTAACATACTACGTAACTAGGGATCAGCGGGTACAAGATTTTCCAAGACCCAGCTAACGGTTCGGATAAGGGAAAAGCCAAAAATGACCGGATAACGGATACTGGATAACGACTGAGTTTGTCGTACAAGCCCATTCATCAAGATAACCCAGAAAATAGCAAAATTTTCATCTTCCTGACCAAGAGTAAACGGTTCAAGGTATGTACTACATTCTCATATTTTATTCCAAAAATCTAAACCCTGATGAAACCTGACGGAAAAGGCTCTGGAATGCTTGTTCTAAATCGATTTCTGTGAATGAGAACTGTCTTCTAGAGAAAAGTGCAAGCTGTAAGTAACAGTTCTCTGCCTGATTCAAGCTGTTATTCGGTGCCAGAAGCCTGGATAGCGTATATGTCAACACCTACGGATAACGAGTAAACGCATAACCGAATACGGATGATCCGCTTATCTCTGTTAGTAATTCAAGCGGTGAAATCAGAAGCAGTGGTTTTAGGATTCCATCGTATCAAAAAATTTTTCAAAATAGGTGAAAAAAATAAGCCAACCATAACTTCCAAATGTGCGTATAAGGTATAAGCTCATTAACGAAATAGAGTGATGAAAAAGACTATACCTGTAGTCATAGTATTCTGCAAACTCCAGCATTCCTTCCGGATCGCGATTAACTTTGCAGTGTTGCTTGTCTCGCATGTGCGTCTGACATGCTGCGATTGTTGCAAACCGGCTTTTGATATCGGGACAGAAAATACAACATCTTCCCGCTCCTACTTTGAGTCCTGAAATGAGATTTAAAAGAAAAAACAGATGATTCCCAAAAACCTGTGGATATTTACCAGAATAGGAATGATAGAACGCTTCGAACTTGTCGTTACGATATATTCGATTCGACTACTTAGGAACATCGAGAGAAATAGTGGACACACCTAAGTATTTCAACATTCCTTCTTCATCAACGAGGTATTTCTTATCCGG
The DNA here is from genome assembly GCA_000688135.1 of Ancylostoma ceylanicum. Classification (NCBI taxonomy): domain Eukaryota; kingdom Metazoa; phylum Nematoda; class Chromadorea; order Rhabditida; family Ancylostomatidae; genus Ancylostoma; species Ancylostoma ceylanicum. The sequence goes on from JARK01001619.1 coordinate 226,058, forward strand.
TAAAACGAAACCATGGTGGAATCGCATATGTTCGAGTGATTCTTCCTTTGTTGGCTTCGTTTGCGGGCAGAACAAGCATGACGTGACTGGGATGGCCTGGATATTTGAAGTATAATTTCGTTCAAATACGACGCAAACAAGGATCAAAAACTCTAACAACGAAAAAAAAAAGCAAAACGAATGAATGTTCATCAAAACAAGTTGTTTCTCTCATAAAAAATAACAGAACAAAAATAAATAAAATAACATGATATTTAAGAACAACCAGTAAGTATAAAGTATAATTTTAAAAAGAGAAAAAAAATAAAAAGGAGAGAATATAATCGCATAAGTTACTAACCTGACTCTCGTCAAAATCGACATCCTCTTCGTCCTCAGATCCATGGTCCGTTACCCATCCAGAGCTGCTGTCATCATCCTCTTCCTCCTCGTCTTCCATATTGATATCATTTTCTGCAGTGGCGGGCGATGGTGCAGATGGTGTAGGTTGATCTGTTGCTTTCTGAAGCAGACAGCAATACACCACACATCATAGGGGCTTTTTTGTTCATCCGAAGGGATGCATGGGTACCGAACATGATACAGCGCAGATTTTCGAATGCAATAGGAACTTAAAAATTTACCTTCCTCGGTTGCCGAGGCCCCTTGGGCTCTCTGGCTTCCATTTCCTTATGCTTCTTGCTAGCAATGTGGTCTGCCATCGCATTTTTAGACTTGAGCTTCTTGCGACATGTGGCGCAATATAACGATGACACCTCCTCTTCCTCTTTTTTCTGAGCCTATAAAAGTGCAAACTAAAAGATTGTAAAATTTATAATGGAAGGATTTCTAAAAAGGAGAAATAAGCCCAAAACAGTAGTATAACGATGTGAACTCTACAGGATGAATTAAATTGTACCTCTCGCTCATTTCTGAATGCGATCACTTTCTCACGGAATTGTTCATCGGTTACTGGTGGGAGTTCGGCCACCTAGATTGCATGAAATCGTGTAACTTCGAGCCAGATTAACGAATGAATAAATTATTCACGTAAAAAAAAAGTAGAAAAGGGACAATGTTTGAGAATGAAGCAGCGGAATAAGCAACTTTGAAGATCAATATGCAGCCCACCCGAAACTATGGGGCCGATGAAGCCGACGAGAAATCTAGAGGCGACGCGGCTGCGGGTGGACATCGCTGTTAGAGGTAAAACAAATGAGGAAACTCACCGAATCGAAAGGTTGTGGTGGTAAAAGTGGTAAAGTGGTAGAAAGAAACTTAAATATTAAAAAATTAATGAAATACAACGGTAACGGTTGGTCGACTCGGTGTGTGCTGCCGAGTCTGCCGCGCCGCCATCAGATTACCCAGCCGCCTCATCGGCCCCATCGTTTCGGATGGAATGCATGTAGAAAAATGAGCGGCAAGAAAGTTTTCCCAAACCACCACGAAAGAAAAGGAAAATGTGAAGGCCTCTGCAGTGAAAACATAGGGCTCCTTTAATAAATAACTGTGCTCGTCATTCAAGCAAAAAAAAACCAACCTGTCTTTTCAAGTTATACCTATGCCAGTCGGTTCTATAATGATCACGTTGCAGATCAGCCGTTTTGAAAACCAGATGGCAGGCAACGCATGTGAATCCTGTGGATGGATCCAAGGACGACATCTGACAATGTAATATCATAACCATTATTGTTCCAAAACAACAATCAATACATTCCAATGAACATCTACGGGGTACGAGGCGAAACAGGTTACAAATTTACTTGGTACTTAAATAATAAAAATTCAATGGTTGCAACCATGAAAGTAAAAAGCAGAAAGAATGGTAAAACTTTCTCATTTATTCCAATCCGTAACAACCACAATGGTATAACAAGGTACAACAACAAACACCTTCGAAAAGCACTGGTAGGCGCAAAAATGTAGAAATCTGGGGGAGCAGTAACTAGTGAAATATAATAACAACGAGAACAAGTAACAAGCTGTATAACATGAACTTTGAAATGAGACTTTGGATGCATTACGCCTTGATCTTGGATCGTAGCTCAGATTCATCCTCGTATTCGATCTCCACATGTGGTCGCCTTCTTTTGGGAGTCTGTAAACGAGAAAACTTGAGTGCTAGGTTGGTACGTAGTCACATGAGAGCAATGAAATTGTAAAAAACCAGCCTATTCCGGGAAACTATGACCACAGTACAATTACATATTTATTCTTTATCACACAGACACAAGTAATGTGTTTCTCGTTTTCGTGCCGAGAATATTGAGGAATCGGCACAACTGAACAAATCTGTCCATCTTCCAGCCAAATCCTTAGCCCTTACCCCGGCAAATCAAGCAAACTCGTCTGACCATGTTTTAGGAGTACCGACAGATCTTTTTCCGGGCCTACACAATCAGTTGCGACTCGAGCCCACATTATGATCACATTCACATGAAATATTGGGAATATACGCTTTTATAAGCAACGAATAGGCGTTTTCATTGAGCAAAGAACATCCCTTTTGACATTCCCAGGCAAGTTCCACTGATTTTCCCAAAAAAAGTCCCACAAATAAAGCAGATTCCAGTGTAACGGAAAAAGAATCAAAATGAAGCTCGAAATGGAATGCTGCATTTTTAACCTACAGTCGTTCCAAAAAATAATTGCCTCCGGCATCCACCGCCCGTCTGCTGAGCCGCGTCGCGCCTCCTATGCATTATCATACGTGCTGCGACGTGGCTCAGTCGACACGCAGTGTAGCGTGAGGCAAGAATTTTTTGGAAAGACTATAGGCATTTGAGCATGAGCAGCTTTTGCACTACTTTCAGGATTTTGGAGTAGGCGTATCCAACAAAACTCTAGATGATCTATTCTATCTAGCAACCCTCGCAGGTATAAAAGAATATGATTGGAAACTCCTTGCAGTCAGAAAAACAAGGAAAAAAATAACTCTGAAAATAACCCAAGGACAAGCAAAACATGGAAACACAAACCTTTGCTGGTTTGGCTTCCTTCTTCTTTTTCTTCTTGTCGGATTTCTTCTTCGCCTTCTTCTTCGGTGGTTCGTCAGCTTCCTCGTCCTCCTCACCTTCACTTTCATCGTCGTCCTCTTCATCCTCGTCACTCTGAACGTTGTGGAGTGAAACTCTAGTGAAAAAGTGGGTAAACTGAAGCGAATCTCACCTCTTGTGGCCGCTGCCAGTCATCATCTTCGCTGTCTGTATCAGGCGGCGTCCAGTGCCCTCCAGCAGTATCTTCAATATCGTCTACATCCTCTTCATCTGATGACTCCAAGTCAGCAACGTACTGGACTCGACCAACATCCTGTAAGAATGACTATTTCATTTGTTTACAGTCCTCGATGGTGTTAAATTCAAGAAAAAAGGGACGAAGTGGTGCAGTTTATAGCGAATTAGTTGAGAAATCGTGTGCGCGGTTCAGGCTCATAGCGATGCGGACCGAGCGGCGAGATTAAACCTACTCGACATCCTAACATGGAAAATGCTGCTGCAGCAATACTCGCTTGGGTCCTGCCGCGCCTCTCGAACCGCAACGCTATGAAGCCTCCGTGCATCGTCTGTCATTTAAGTCGACAGGAATTATACCCAAACAAAGAAAGCAGTGATGGTAATCAACAAAAAAGACCAAATCGACCCTGATTCTGAGCACTTAATGGGCTAGGATTTCTTCCAAAAAAAAAAGATGAAAAAATTATTTTCGCATTAGGTTCACTTCAGGACTCACCTCATCATCTTCCACCTCCAGCTCCTCTTCCCGTTCCACAGCTGTTTCATTCTCATCGAGCATATGTTCAAATGCTTCTTGGCGGAAGTTGTAAATGTCTCCATATGTACCCTGTCTGAGATTAGAAAAAGTATGTCTCGATTAAAAATTTCAGAAGGCCTGGAAAATAAATCCAGATTCTTAAACACCCACCTTAATCGCGACAATAATTCGCTCTCAATAGCCTTGTCCAACTTTGCTGCCACTAGAGCTTTTTCTTCCCGACGCTTCTCACGACGCTCAACTTTACGAGCAACGGGAATTATCTTCTTTTGTCTGAAACAATTATTCCGTAGTATATAGGTTGTAGGGAAAGTTCTCGCGGTTTTTGAAACATTATATTTTATTGAGTTTTTGAGGATAGGAAAACACATTAAGTAATGAATAAATCACCATCACGTACTATCACTCTTTGCCAATTTTCGGGAAGCGTTTCGATGTCGTCGGCCTAGAACTGTACTGGCAGTGACTCGAAAAACTTGCTCAACCAGCGATCCAAGTCATCTCCATCATCACACGCTTTTCGTTGCAAGGCGATAGAGAGAGTCAGGAGAAGTTGGTAATCTATCGGCACAAGATCAGGCCTGTACAGTGCTGAAGTCACCACCTCCCATCCAAAGTCGGGTAGCTTCTGGCGGGCCACTTTTATGAAGAGTGGCCGAGCAGGGTCGTGCAGGAATTGAATCGTGCCGTAATTCGCACCCTTTCCTTCGATTTTTGCTGTCATTCCCTCCAGCAACTGACAGTGCAGGTCTACCGTGAGGGCAATGTAGCGTGACAGTACCTAGCAGTGTACGATACCTTCACAGTCACACCAAGTACTGATCATAACTCCAGAGGATGAAGACCTGCCTTTGACTGCGGCTCATGCTGCTCATCCTAGTCAACCCAAGGTGGGAAGCACTTGATATTAACGTACAGACACCACTTCTCATCTGATGTGAAGACGGGCTTCGTCCAGTTCTTTATGCGTCTGTAAGAGAGCAATCCAGTAGCCACCTCGGTGATTTGTCGGCACGTCGCGAGAGATCGCGTTCCGACAAATCACCATCACACAATGTGATAACTTTTATACCTTTCCCAACTAGCGCAGATNCGATGTTGACACACAGACACCACTTCTCATCTGCTGTGAAGACGGGCTTCATCCAGTTCTTTATGCGTCTGTAAGAGAGCAATCCAGCAGCCACCTCGGCACGTCGCGAGAGATCGCGTTCCGACAAATCACCATCACACAATGTGATAACTTTTATACCTTTCCCAACTAGCGCAGATGAACAGCAATGGTGGTAAAGTGAACATCCAGGACTTGTTTCCTTCCACACATAGTTTGCCTTGGATCTGAATCTACCAGCTGCCGCAATCGACCGTTGTCGACTCCGGATGCGCGTCCCGACCATGAGGAAACATTGAGGTCGAAGTGGCCAGCACGAAAGCGACTGGACCAATCCTATGCAGGGTGCTCGGTCACATCATTGTCCCCAAATACAGTGTCAATACGGCGACTGGATACGGTTTCTAATTCACCAGATTTGAAGCCGTATACTAAAAGGCCGCAAATGTACTGTTTCGAAAAATTTATCTTCCTGGCAGGGCTTGCGCAAGAGTTTACAGTGAAAGATACTAATAAACTTGCACATATCTGACCTCCTTGTACATGCAAAAGATAGGTCGCTGCAAGGCAGCATGGGGTTAAAAAAAGCAAAATTTTAAAAACCGCGAGAACTTTCCCTACAACCTAATACTTCAGTGTAACTACCAACATAACAATCACTCAACAAAAAAGCACTAACGTTCCCTTCAGGGCCATTCGTCTCATTCGAATGAGGTACTGATGTATTCGGATGAGTCTAGCTTTACACTTATGTCGAACGTATTCGCTCCAGTGGAGCAGATTATCACTGATTTGCTCCAGGGCCTGAAGATTAACAAATATAGGAGTCGTCAATAGAACTGAACTCCAAAGCTGAACTTTCAGTTAAACCTTGTTCATGTCCTTTGACAGCTTGATCTTCTCCCACAGTCGCCGTGGATAGTGACTTCTTTCGACCACTTTCATGTAGAGGTAACAAACACCTAAATGAAACGAATAAAAGTAAGCCTTCAGAAATAAAAGGGATCAGAAATGAACACAATCGTATTTCACTTTTAAGCCGATTAAATCGAGCGCTACATTCACAGCGACTACACTCAGCGATTACATATTGTTCGTTCCAAAAACTAAAGAAATTCAGTGATCATCTACCAAAAAGCAATTTCTCACGCTAAATGTCATGCATCCAAGTTGTACCTCAACGGAAGTCGAGCATCGACTGTATTTTAAGCTTTTTTCTGATAATTCCTCTTCAACTCTCGTATTGGATGGAGCGAACTATCCCACACGATTTACAGTGAGCGTCAATGGCGGTGGCCCTTCTGTGGCCTCAAAAAGCACGCAGCGCGACCGCGCCGCTCGAGCAGGAATCCCCTCCAGGACAACAATTAGTTTTCTTATCAGTTAACATCAAATATGATGGATAACTATCAAGAAAACCCAGATTCGCCACAGATGATTTCAGCGTGAGCGGCGCGGTCGCGCTGCGTGCTTCTCGAGGCCGCGGATGGGCCACCGCAATCGACTCTCGCTGTAAGTTCAGCGGCAGTGCGAAAGCATGCTCACATTATTGCACGGACACTCAATAAATTGAACTCAGAAGACATTTTTCCTAGAAAACCGTGCTATTCAACTGGAGGAAAGGGGAAGAGAAACGAGCATCACAAATTTTCTCGAACAAGATGACTAAAAAAGACAAGTGGTGTTGAACAATTCGATCTCAATGACAAACTCCCTCATTTCAAGGCAGAATCACCACAAAATGTCCTTCTGCTCCATGGAGATGGTGCTCTCCTTTATTATAGGAATAAACGAAAGCCTCGAACGTTCAACCTTCCAAACTCAGAAGTGCTAACTTACCATTTTCCTCTCTGACAGTCGCATACTGTGAATTCGCCAGTGGGCACGAAGCTCGATTACATAAACCCGTCAAATTCATTTCGTTTCGGCAAAATAACGTTGGTTTTGTCCTAGAACAATGGAAACGTAGAATTTGAGGAGCTTAGAAAGGAAAAAAGTAATATTCTAAAAACCATACCATGCTTTGAAGGCGCATTGCCCTTTCCGGAGAATATTCCAAGTGATGTCATCACACTGCATCCTGAGGACGCGTGGATACTACCTGTAATGCCATGTGCTAATCAAAGGTGGCTCCATTCGGCTAGTTCTGCCCCAAAAATCTCAAAGCCACAGCTTTCGCCCAAACTTCCATTACGGGACAAACAATCCCATCGTATTTAATATTTTTTGAGGAGCTTTTAACACACGAAATGGGCTAGGTAAAGTCCCAGAAGGAAAGAGAAGGGCAATTGACCAGCTTTATGGACCAATGGCTTTAAAAGCAAATGATTTAATATACAGAGGCTAAATGCCACTCTGAAATACTCCCGAAATGAGGCAGGAGAGAGGAAAAACCGTGCAGTACCAAAAAGCGGAGATAGCGTGTAATTGTTGGTGGTGTCTGCAATCACCCCAAGAAGCGACTACGGTTTCGTTTAATTCTTCAAAAGTAAAGAAAAATCGGAAATTTCGATGCTATTCAGGAAACCTGAAAACCGTGTTATGCATGAGATGGAAAGATGCAAATCCTACGATTTACATGTGTGCTCATGCAAAACATGGTTTTTTAATCAATACTTGGCACTATTCCACTTTCACGGACCCAAAATCTTCGAGAAAATTTTTTTGGCTGAAACATTACGTAGAGGGGTTATTTGATGTGCTGAACACGAATACCGTATCCACTCTGTACCGTAACTCCATTTTTGTAGGGTGACGGTAGGGTAACCCAAGATACGGTGCCTCATGCAATTCGCTCAAATTTTGCACAAGGGGTTAATTGAGCTGCTGATCACGAATATCAACATCATTTTGCATGTCACCTTCGTCTTCTCCTGGAAATTGGCATTTTCTCTAAATTCTCTACCGTATACCTACCGTATCCCTATAAAAATGTGGTTAAGGTACAAAACGAATGCGATATTCGTGATCAGCACCCCAAATAACCCCCCTGGGCAAAATTTGAGAGGATTCTATGCGGTACCGTATCTTGGGTTACCCTACCCTAATCCTACCAAAGTGGGGTTACGGTTCAAAAGGAATGCGATATTCGTGTTCAGCACCTCAAATAACCCCCATAGACAAAGTTTCACCATTGATGGTGTAAAACTTTGAATCTTCCAATCTCATACAAAACACGTTTTAGTTTCCTGAGCATGTATAAAGATAAAACCGCTCGAATATGGTAAGGATGAGGAAGAGGGGAGATAGTTATAGTCCTTCTCAAAAAGATATACGGATTGCGCGTGCGGTTTCTTAGTGTTGCGACTGCAGCATCGCGGTGGGACCTACTCGATCCTCTCACTTGAAGCATGCTCTCTCTGCATCCCTCGTTCAGGCCCCGCCGCGATGGTGCAAACGCGTAATCCGTCTATCTTTTTGAGAAGGACTTTACGTACCTACACGGACATTTATTCGTTTACTTGTGCACATATTTGATCGAATAAGCTGCCGCGCTCTATGGGTACCTATTGGGTTTTTTGTGCAGCAAGGCCTTCTTCAGACCTTTGGAGCAGATCATAAACCCTAATGACTTTGTTGTCTATAGCACGATATTAGCAGGATGACCTGGTTCAGAACAAGCTAATCACCAGTCCAACAGCGGGCTTCGTAACGCAGCAGCGAATGTGCTGTGAGTGAAAAAATCTGGGTCGTAGCCGCTCTGTTTCGAGTCCATCTACTAGTCTTCCAATAGCTCGTCTTTGCTTTGATATAGGAGGACGTGATTGATCACATATGCCTCTACTATTTTTTCATAATTTAAGAAACTTGATCCTTCCGTCAAACAGATTCTTGTCCACTGTAGTTTGCAACCACGCTATTTTTGGCTTTAGTGCGAAAAAAAAAATCGTGTTCTTTTAATCATAGGCTCTACTAATAATCATTACTATATTAAATGGCTTCTAGTGAAATATGAAATAAACTGACCTTTATGCTTGTGAAACACAAAAAAATTGGGAGGAACACATTTATTTAGTACGAATTCTTACTACTACCCATACATGCGAAGTCAATCAAAGTTGACCAGGTACTAACACCTGTACTTAGTATAAAGGCATTTACAGAAATATGACAAATGTTCACCTAGAAAGCCACCACAACCGAGTAGAAATAAGTAGAAATAGATCTCTACGCAAAACAAGCCGAGTTCTAATGTTCTGCTACAATTTAAAGAGATTACCCTGTAAAAGTAAGGGTCTACAATCACAGCCATTACAGGGAGTAAAAAAGAGAGGAAGGAAAACCTAAAAACCTAGAAAGACAGAACAAGTAAACAGCTACACAAAATGCTAAGACACCATAAGACATAAAGTTGCGTTATAAAACAAACTATTCGTCATCACTCCAAGAGTCCTTGCAATCCCTCCAATCTGAATTTTCGCTGGATTGATCAGAAGACCCCATCCTACAGACCTCGCGCATCAAATCTTCCATAAGCCTGACTATCTCATTCGAACAATCGTCCGTTTCATTCGAATCCTCCTCATCACTCCACCAATTCGGATCCTTCTCTTCTACAGGCGAGATTTGCTGGGGTTGCGGTTGGCTGGGAGGGACAGTTTCTTGTTCCTCATCGTCACTACACAGCGCCGCAAAGTGATTGAACTGTGGAAGAGGAGCTGGACGAGTTAGCTGCGGAGCGACACGCTTTTTGAACTGTCGCGCTCCTCGCAAGGCTTTCATCGATGAATTCGCGCCACCTTCCTCTGGACTAGTATCCTTGTGCTTAGCTTCATCATTTATGGTGCTGAAAAAAAGGCTGATTTCACTGCTGATTGAGTATAGCTCAGAAATACTTCCTGGGTCAATGTGTTTTGCTCTACAAAGCACAGATTGGGAAACAGAGCAATTACAGTGAACTCCAAACGGTCGCAGACAAGGGGGGGGGGGGACCGCGGCGCGGACATTCAGGTTGCCTGCTGCACCAAGGCAGCGGGCCTACTGGGCAGAGACACGGAGGGAAACCGATACGTCATTGTTTCCCGCTGCCACGGGAGGTGCAGCAGACAAGCAGGGTTCCCGCACCGCGGTCCCGGCCCTTGTCTGCAGCCATTTGGAGTTCACTGTAATTATGAGGGAGAGATTTCATTTACAATGACTTTCCTTGAATAAATCCTTAATAGGCCTAATATGAAATAAAATTGCCGGTAAAAAAATTTTAAAAAAATGCCCAACAAATTTGAGAAGTACCTATGTTTCAACTAAATTATTTTCGAATACACACCTCTTGAGGGTCACTGAGCCGCGGGATTTGAGAACTCCAGGGTATTTCAGCAGAGATGTTAACAGAACCAGTGGCGCACGACTGATACCTCTGAAATATTTTGAAATGTCATCGACAAGCATATATTGTTGGAAGGGACATGACGTGAATATCCACCCATACTCAACTTGCGCTATTTTTTTTTTCGAGTTACCCTTCGAGTTCGAGTAAAGCTTGCTATTATGAAATGAGCAGATGGTATCCCACTAGTCTTTGTAGATCATAAGATTCTGATCGTGTGGACCAGTAAAAGGCTTTACAGTGACGTCAGTGGTCCAGACCCAGTCGCGAGTGTTACATCGCAAGCTGCGCAGCACCTGAAGCCGCATGCATCACTGAGATTACTCAGGGTAAACATGTTAACACCACTAAATCTACCCATCACTAACACAGGCGTCGACACGTTCACCTTGGGTAATCCCAATGATGCATCCAGGCCCTGGTCCTATGCTGTACCCACACATCCAATTAACACCACCTTAGTCATCCTTTATTGAATCTCTAGCTTCCCGCCCAAAGGCAGCTATTTAGGCTACGTTGCAGCCCATGCGAAACTACTGACAAAGCTTGTAGATGACGCGGAACAGTTATCTTGTCAACCAACCTCTTAGCCGTTGCTATGACACTTCTCTTTGGCGGATCGTCAACACTGGTTGTATCAACTGAAAAGTACGTGGCGTACTCATGTATAAAACGCCTTTTCTCCACCGGCATTGGACGAAAGTTGAAATTCAGAGTGGAGCCGAGGTACGTAGGCTAAAAACACTTTGGTAAGTAGTCAGTGCGAGAAAACTTCTCTCTAAGGAACCGGGTGACCTACATCATTCAGTCTTTCCAGAAGGTCTATAAAAGCTGCCTCGATTTCCTGGACAAACGCTGTGTTGGTACGCAGTTCGGCCTAAACACAATGCGGACTTGTAGAAATAGAAATTCAAAAAAAAAAAAAAGAATGTAGTACCACAATCTGGGGACAATCATGCAAAATACGTTGAAGCAAGAAGCAAAAAGGAACCTTAACGTATTCCGTGAACGTAATTGTTGGCTCCTTCTCCAAGTCACCATTTTCGTCAGTAACCAGCTCGAGAGCCTCAGCTAACCGTTTGTTCCGCGCTATTTTCTTGCACTCATCATCGCATGGCAAGCTAGAAACGAACCGAATAAAACGTAGAACCAATCATCTATATGAAAGGTGACAAATCTAACGATATAGTTGGAATGATGTCAATGCTATTTAAATAAGGAGAAGAAAACCAAAAACTGCGAACCAGTTCAGTTTCTCCATGCTCGCCGACCGTCGTAGTGCTCCCACACCAGGTTCAGGGACTTGATGACCCTCGCTATCTTCCGCCTCGAAGGCTCGCAAGCGGCCGACCATTTTTTCGAACTAAAAGTACATCTATATTGAACACGCAGCTAGCAAAGGATAAAGGCCAATATTCTCACCTCTGAACACTTTACTTGACTTTTCCGTTTACCACATTCACAGGTTACGTTAACCAATTGACGACACTCAGATTCCGGACACGGTGCCGTTCCATGACACGGTAAAGAGCAAGTGTGCTCGCATGGTCGGAGCACCATGCATGGGCGAGTGCATTTTTCACCTTCCTAAATAAGAAGCTACAATGTACTAGTTGCATGTGTAAGAACAAGCAAAATAAACACTTAAAGAGACTCCCAAAAGATCCTTTAGCAGACCATGAATAGGGAAATGAATGATGCAGCAAAAAAAAAACTAGATAAAAATGCGCATGAACAACTCACCCTCATACAATCCCCAGCATGACAGTTCCTGTTGCAATTGTGGACTCCACAACCTAGCGGCTTATCACACAGCCGACCACACGAAACCGCTTCGAGATGACAAGGAATGTTCTTCCGAATCTGAAAGAAAACGATTTCTAAAATGGTGACACCAAACCAGATTGACATCCCTAAGCAAGCATCAAGCAATTACAACGACTACCTCATGCTTGCCATAGCACCACTTCTCCGTCAGAGCCGTACACGGAGGACATCGCTCCTCGCCATGGCACCTGTGCGTCACTGGGTGATTGCAGGGGTGCGGTCTCGCGCATGGCTCATCACACTCGGGTAATGGTGCTCCACAGGGCACTGGAGGAGGTCGCATCGTACGACCGCAGTGACAGAATTGCTCTTCAAAGCCTAAAATTGAGCCATAACAAAAGCATTTCAGCGAAAAAGCGCGGTTTGACTAATTTCTCATAATATTAGGTTGTCGGGAAATGATTGAGACACTCCAGATTCTTATCACTCTCTAGAATTTTTCTCTTCATTTAGGGAACTTCAGGACGTGTTGTAAGCACAGTGTGTAACCATACCCTTGGGCCACCTTTCAGGCGCAGGCTTGTCTGCACAGGTTCAGAAATCGGGAAACTACAGGTCGAAGAATCCATCGGTGAACGGTCGAAAATCCTCAAAGTTGACACAGTGTAGCTTGGCCAAGGAGTGCCTGAGCGACCGGACAGGGTGTTAGTTGGATAGCGCAAGATTGGGCAAGGGTAACGAGTATGGCAACGCAGTCCATGCCTGCTCCTCCTACTAAGGACAAATTGACGAAGCCATCTGGAGGTGATTTTTGTGCACCAAATCGTGCATTTCGACACGTCGATGTCTCTGTTCCCCATATTTGCCGGTCTTTGCCTTGAATTGATTATTGCAAAAGGTGTGCTTGTTCATCATGTTGCGTGCCAGCAACTCCAGCGGAGCAGGCTCTGCTCCTAAGCTCAGGAGGTCGCCTAATTGGTAAATGTCTTTGAGGAGACATATCTATCGGAAAGAAGTATGAGAATCGACGGTTCATGGTTACATGGCTGACGATGAACGGGACAAATACCATAATGGTATAGTCACCCCTCCTGCTCGCACTGGCGCCCAACAAGAGCTCGTAGAAGGAAATCACTCGAATTAGTTGCCTGTGCATTCCCGCTCCTACCTGTACAACGGCGTAACGCTACATCTTGGCATACCCATGGCGTAATTGCTCCGGGGCCAGGCTATCATATACTCACATATCCTGGGCACAAGTCATGTGTGAAGGATGCAAGAGAGAATTTTTGGTGGAGTGTCTCAATCATTTCCCGACAACCTAATATTTATCATAAGCAAGGAAACTCACTTGAATTCAAGCATCTTGGACACTGTCCAGCATGACAAATGCTCTCGCAAAAATGAAGCCCGCAAGAAAGACGTTTGTTGCAAATCTTAAAAAAAACAGCCAATTATAGACAGCCCATATCCAACGTGAGTAAGCAAAGCAACAGCTGCATGCATCATTGGGATTACCCGGGGTAAGTGCTAGCGGCCCCAACTTTACCCATGGTTAACAAGGGCGTCAACACGATTACCCTGGGTAATCTTAACTCTGCATGCCTAACACAACGACTGGAACTACATCAAGAAAAGAATATCAAGAAATGAGGTACCTGTAGACATAAGTGCTCGGTCTGAACGCAGCAGAGTTCCTGACATTTGTGAATCCCGCAGGACTTCCTTTTCTTACAGCGTCGTTCACACAAGAATTCATTACCATCTAAGAACAGTAGGATGAGGAATGAAATATGAGCGAAAGAAAAAAGGGGAAGGAAACGCGCTGCAGAAAACCTACCCGCAAACTGTGCATACTCCTTGCAAGGCAGTGTACGCTTCACTTGCTTACAGCGACAAACGATGGAAGTGTTGAGCTCGCAAGGCGGGCACTCTCCAGTATGACACAGTGCGCGACACCGATGTCTCTTTTCTGGAATTAACTGCGGTTTCAAACAAAAACGGTGGGTAACTAAGGACTGCACCAAGAATGAATATCCCACAATAAAGAGCACACACAAGAATCACCTGCTGCACCGCACTTCAGCATTTTTCCGCATACATTCTTACAAGTTGGAATGGGGTCCTGGCACGACTTCCTCTGAACTTTCAACTCTTCCAACGTACAGCGACCACATGGACAACGTTGGATACGTTCTGGTGCAGATGGACAGGGACCACATCCTCCTTCACCAATTAAATGGCAACTGCAAGTATTTTTGTTACTTTTCAGGAAAAAAATTAACAAGATATTATAACAGCGGCATGTGAAATCAAATAAAAACAAACTTTCTGTTGCACTTGTGAATTCCACAAGAATACATTCCTTTGCACGGCATACCGCATGAATACTGTTCGTTGCCAATCTTTTCCCAACACGGGATTTCACGCGAGGATGAACCACAGAAGCATGCTGAACAACGAAAGGATGTATTGACAACGAATTCTACGGAAAACGGAGACAAAGACTATCTGACGACTACTTCTAAGCTGATAAACCACCACTGGTTAGAAGCTAGACAGACAAAATTGCAAAGCCTTTAACTACAACTTTAAGAGCTGTACTTACTTTGCTTAACGGTGACATCGCACAAACCACATTCGCCTTCATGGCACACACGAGAACAACGATGCTGTCCACAGGCCAATAACCGGTCACAGACCTTATCACACTGAAACAGCAGCAATTTCTAGGGATCATGCAGTTCAAAGCTACTAGAATATCCACTCCACCTACCTTTACTTCAACTGCAGAGCCGCAACGAATAGCTTTCTGTACAACGCCGCAGTTGCATCGCCGCGTGAGCATCACAGGGCACTCAGGACAGGGACCCGGATGACAGGGCTCATTGCATGGATGTGGACATCCAGGCGCACGTTGTCCACCGCAGACGTTACCACAGGAATGTGGTGTCTCGCCACTAACAAAGTAAAAGTTGAACCCTTGAAGGGAAAGATGAAGAAAAATGAACTCACAGTCGAGAGCCTGGATTTCGCTCTTTCTTACAGAAGCAGAAGTAGTTGTATGGGATGGCCTCGTACTTCGTCTGGCACGTAGGGCATCGCCACCTACACGAGGAGAAAACTTTTGCAAATGAAAATGTAAAAAAATTGGATACAAACTTGTTGTCTTCTTCCTTGCTCTTCTTCGCCCAATTGATAATACATCCACCAGAAATGTGGAACATGTGATAGCAAGTTTTGCATGACCATATACCCTAAATGATCATTTAGTTAAATCACGTGAATAAACATTTTAAAAAGTAACCGAACATACAGTGAACTCCAAACGGCAGTGGACAAGAGGCGGAACCGCGACGCGGGCACCCTGGTTGTCTGCTGCACCTGCCAAGGCAGCGGGAAATCACGGCGTATAGGTTTTCCCCCGTGTCTCTGCCCTACACGTCCGCTGCCTCGGTGCAGCAGAGAAGCAGAGTGCCCGCGCCGCCGTCCACCCCCTTGTCTACGACCGTTTGGAGTTCACTGTATTACAGAGAGTCCGAGAATATGGAGAAGAAATTAGAAAACATATCTCAGAAGTGACTCCGTAAATGATATTCTGAATAAATTTCAGTCCCACCTGTCTCGCATGTATAACCTGACAACAAATTGCACATTCATAACAATTATCCTCCAACTGCTGGATCAATCTCTCTGAAACATACAGCGCACGATCAATAGGTCAATAGAAAAAACACGCCAAAATAGTAGAAAAAATACCTCTCAAGGGCTTGTCCTGGTCGTCTTCGTCGTCACGTATCCTTTTTGGACGAGGTCGCATGGGTTTCCTTCGATTTTGTCCACCACGATTACCGCGGGTTTGGTCAACGCCATGAATACCATATTGTGGAGGGTTGTGATACTTCTGCTGTTGTCCTCCAAGATACCGTTCTTTCACCGCCTCCTGGCCAAACTCGCCAAGTCCTTGATGCATCTGATTGGGTGGAATGGGACCACGTTGCCTTCCACGACCAGGGAAGTTCCTTTCACGGAAGGGCACACCTCCCTGCATGTCGGGGTTGGGCACGATGCCGATTCCTGGGACGAAAGGTGCAGCATATGGATTGAAGGTGACATCGTTAGGACTCGGCCGGAAGGGAGCACCTCCTAAAAATGTTGGTCGACAGGGATGCAGAAGAAAAGCTAAGTAAAATAATAAAAGCAAACAGGGTGAAAAAGCGGATCTTACCTCTACCAGCCTGACTAGGGAAGCCTCGTGGACCACCTCGACCCCGTCCTCGTCTGGGGTTCCGCGATTGATCGAATACTTCTCCAACGGCGGCATGCGGTGCTAAAAAGTCAAAATAATGGTCGGTAATGATAAAATAGCAGTATTCTCCAAAAATTAACCAAAAGTTGCTAGAAGAAAAGACTAAACAGCGAAATTACGGAAATACAGGGACTAGCTTTGGGGAAAAAAACAAAAATGTAATTTCTCATTAAAAAAGATTTCATACTCAGCAACGACCGGAATATAATCAACTCGTCATCCACATCCTCTCTAAACATGATTTTGGCAGAATTTCAAAGAAATTCTCTCGTTCTCGCAATTTAGTGAAGAAAAGTTCTCACGAAGACGTTGGAAAAAGATTATAAAGATGGCGCAGGGAATTAATGACACCTAAGATATTTAGGTGCAACTCAGAGTTTAGAACTCAAAGGGATTTTTCGTCAACTGGAGTGTCATGGAAGACGCCAGTTTGTTCTTCATGACAGCTAACTGACAGCTTGCAGGAACCTTTTCAAAATCTAATACTTATTTCGCTGATCCAGAAATAATTCAGGAATCGTTCTGATCTTCGATGTCGTGAAAAGGGTCTAGCATGGTTATGATAAAAGTCGAATCTTACCCCTACCCCCCTCCCCCTCCCTCCATCACCCGACTACAATACGCCCCCGCACATGAACTCTCCTTTTTACAACTGATTTTGCAAAGTAGCAACTTTTATTCATTTCTGACAGAAGATGGGCTTTCCTTTCTATTCGTCTTACCTTTTCTTCATGAACCCCCCTCCCCCTCGCCCTCTCCTCTCCATTACGACTCCCTTTCAAACCAAGGCCTGGATGCATCATTGGGATTATCCAAGGTAAATGTGTCGACGTCATTGTTGATGTTTGGGTAAATGTTGGGGTGTTAACACGTTTACCCGGAGTAATCTCAGTGATGCATGCGACCGCTATCGTCATATGTCCCTACCCCATTATGAACAAGAGAAACGCTATCGATTAAAATGGTATAAATAAGCGTAAACACCTACCTTCGTTGGGTGAATCAGCTGAGCGATCAGCGTTGCTGCCACCACGGCCACGGTATGGTCGATTTCTGCGACTGAAAACAATCAAAGCTTGGGGAATTTTACTGAATCTAAGCAAAAAAGAAAACTTGAACAAGGGGCACTATCCCGGGTTACAGTAGGTATACTGCAGATGCAGCATACCACAGAATTCTCTCAAACTTTGCCCATAGGGGTTATTTTGGGCGCTGATCACGGTTATCAGCATTATTTTGCATGCATCTTCGTCCTCTCCTCGAAACTGGCATTTGCTTTAAATTTTCGACCGTATACCCACCGTAATCCTACAAAAATACTGTTACGGTAGAAAGTGAATATTATCATGACTTATAATAACGCGCTTAGTCTGTATGTAAGTGTGTGTGTGTGAGTGTATATGTGTGTGTGAGCGTTACGAAATTCCCTGATTGGTCAGTGGTAGTGATTGCATACCGTATTCCTCTGATATCGATCATTTCTGAGAATGGGAACGGGTATGGTGTGGTGCAGTCGATTCGAGTAGTAGGGAAGGGAAGAAGAGGTACGGGCAATAGGTGCGCCGGCATCCAA
>JARK01001619.1:254923-280928 GCA_000688135.1 Ancylostoma ceylanicum
CCTACCCCCTCCCCCCGCCTTGCCCCGCGCTTGCAGCATAGTTTACCTTAGCTTTGAACCGCTTGATTACACCGTTGTCTGCGAGTCTTAACTACTAGTTATTGTCATAAGAAGCACAACGCACAGCTGTACAAAAACTCTCACAAAAGGAGCCTAATGAAAAGGCTTTGACGTTAGTAGCGGGGGCTGATCCTTCTCTTATAGCATAGGATTAGTGTGCATTGTTCAGTCTTCGTATGTTGCAGCTGCTGTTTCGTGTTACCGATGAGACGGTTGGTCCCGGCAAAACCTGCATAGCATGGCGACCCAATGGCAATACGCTTGCTATGGCGAGGTAATTTCTATTGGTTAATCTGAAATTCTTGCACCAAATTTCACATTTTTTTCAAATAATCATAACATTATTGTTCATGTTATAGATGGGACCTGGTCTGCCAATTTCCATAGATGTTGTAGAGAATTCTACCACTTTCTGTTGCCAAGGAGTTTCAATCTAAGGCAGAGAAATTCTGAATTGAAAAATAAACATTGGTGCAAGATTTTTGGGCCAACCTAATGATATGTTTTTGCCACTTTTGTGGTTAACCATGGTGTTCACTAGGAAATCTCAGCGTTATCCGTGACGCTTTCGGTCTTATTCATTCGTTGATTTTTTTTGATTTCAGTGCCAACAAATCCGTCATATTATACGACAGGAAGGGCGCAATAATTGATGTACTGGATGTCACAGGGTAAGTATTCGAGCTTCTTGTGATCTTCTTTTCTGCAGTTTCGATGTTTGATTTCCTTACGGGCATACGAGCATTACTTTTGAGAGGCTAAATAGTGAATCAGGAGAATTAAACATTTTTTATCCTATTTTCGGTGAGTTTTGGCGCACAGGTGTATTAGGATGGTGGGAAAGTCATATCTGCAAATTTTTAAAGATTCTTTTTCATTGAAAAATCATTAGAACTAGGGAATTGGCCTACCGGATACTCACTTCCCCAAGCTGCTAGCCCAAAAGTATATCGGTGCCGTATTGATGAACGTCCCCCGGGTAGTTTGTTACCTATCCGCCCTTCTAGAATGGACGAGTTTACTGGGCAAAAATGAGTATACTCCGTCTAAGCGTCTCAATCGATGACGACGTCACTGACCTGCTCCGAAAATAGTCTATGCTCCCTTTTACGGCTGCATGACAAGAGGTACACTGCTGCGCTGTGATTGGCCGATTCATACACGCGTCGCGGTTGCAATATTCAAAGGTACGAGCACCGCGGAGGAGGAATGGACAAATTCTATAGGCTCGGCTGGGACAGATGAATGCTAAAGGAACCATTGGACTGTAAGAAGGTGGCTACCGATGCTATTCAATGCGTCAAAGTGGAAGAAGCGGCCTGCTTTCAAGAAGCGTACGCGTGCGGCGCGGTCGCGTTGCGGCGTACGTCTTGACCGCCTCCTCCTTTTACTGTTATCCCAGTTTGCGAACAGAAACACTAGCAGCATCTCCTCCCAGTTGCTGCTATCATCCCCTCAATTACTGGCTTCTTTCAGCAATTGCTGTAAAAGTACGGAAACCTGAGCAGCAATTGAGGGAAGGATGGCAGCAACTGGGATGAGATGCTGCTAGGGTTTCCACTCG
The DNA here is from genome assembly GCA_000688135.1 of Ancylostoma ceylanicum. Lineage (NCBI taxonomy): Eukaryota > Metazoa > Nematoda > Chromadorea > Rhabditida > Ancylostomatidae > Ancylostoma > Ancylostoma ceylanicum. The sequence continues at coordinate 256,548 of JARK01001619.1, forward strand.
ACGTATTGAGCTGTTCGGGCTGCACTCCTAGGATGATGATTACTCATTTCTGAGTAAATGGATAATGCTATGGTAGAATCAAAAATGAATAAAAATTTTGGACAGGACTTTCTCGCCAACCTAGTACATTGAGAGCAATGGCTATTGCACTGTAGAAGAAGGAGCGACGCGACGCGCTACTGACGCAGCGCGGCAGATCATCCAAGCACCGGTGTCCTCGATCGTCACTGATAGGGCTGCTATTATTTTCTTCAGTCGTATTCTTTCTTATGGATGTTATGTGTGGGTAATCATGGGGCCAAACCAGACTGGATTTGTTCCTGTTATTGGTCCATTCAAATGAGGGGCCAATCACAGACTCGTCGCCCGTTCTGTTTAGCCTCATGATGACCTATACCAATGGGTGCTTGGAGGTAGAATACTAGTAAAAAAACAATAATAGATTTATCAGTGACGCCAGAGAATCACGGCGCCCAGGTCTGTCGCGCCGCACCAGTGATGCGTCGCGGCCGCCTTTCGTACAGTGCAATAACGATGGCTCTTTTCACGTAAAGAATGAGCTGCTTCTTGGTAGCGCCGAGATGTTGGCAAAGAAGTATGGGTCAGGGTAAATACGACTACTATACATTTTTACGTACAGGAAAAAGGAAAAATAGTGCTAGAAACAAGGCCGTCTGCCTCAATCCGGGATTTTATGCACTTCCCTAGAAGATTCCTAGCAGTTTTTTCCTCTTACCGTAATTTCTTCAAGAAATGTCATTGGAATGTCGTGGGACAAAGAAGGTGACGTGCTCGGCATTCTTACCGACGGATCGTCGCAAGCACTTCTATGGAATATCAACACTCGCAATGCTGAGCCTCTGGAAACTGCAATGGGAGCAAGGTAACACCTTATGCTTTTCCTGGAAAATGTAATATCAGGAAAAAAGTTAGGGAATTCATAGAGAGCTGCCACTTTGTCTGGTTTGGTCAACGATTTCGTCACTGCTGGTGATTGGAAACAACAATGGCAATTTATTTATTTACAACCATAAGTTATCCAGGTAAGGGTAAAAGTAACTATATTGGGTTTTAACACATGGTTTATCCCGGGTAACAATTTATTCCAGGAAAATTCCTGTACTGGGCAAACATCAGCGGAAAATCACTGGTGTAGCGATGACAAAGCAAGATCAAATACTTTGCTGTAGCGATGACAACTCTATTACCTGTAAGATTTTTTGCCGTTTTTCAAAGGTTTTCAGTAATGAGAAAGTAATTTTCTTGAAATTTACGTAATTTCAGTGTCATCACCTGATGGTGAGACTGTAAGAACACTGACGTTGTCCAGTGAGCCAGATGAGTTGAAAGTCGGTGAAGTGAAGCGACCTGGTGGTAATGTGGACACTATCGTACGTCTTTCTTTTTATTTTCCTCTTTATTTCCATATTACTGGCGCGAAAAATCTCGCAGCAGCAGAATTGTTCTTTCACCTGGCAGTTGCCTCCAGCTGTTTGAATAGTTTTCTTTTGCACCATGAGGGAGAAGGGGTGTGACTGCTGTTCTATGATTGGTGGATTCCCACCACCTTCTCCACCGCGCTCTACCGCGGTGAAAAAGTTCTCAGAAACATTGTTCTTTCAGCTAGCAATAGCCTCCAGCTGCTCAAACGGTTTTTTCCATTATGAGGAAAAAGGAGTGTGACCACTGTTTCGTGATTGGTCCATCCCCAGCGCTTTTCTAGCCGCACTATAATACTGCCTATTTTGCCTCACGATGGCGTGTGGAACGTTATACCTGGAAAGAGCGATGCAGTTATTCTCAGTTACTCTGTTATTGTACAATCAGTCCAACTGGCCAATCACAGAGCCCTGCAACTCCCAAATTCTAGGTATATGCGCAGACAATCAGAGCTCTTCGTTGACGGGCCTCAACCACCGGAGTCTCCTATACACTCTCATAGTCACGACCTTGCTTCAGAACCTCTATCATTTCTGACAACAGCTGTAGCTTAACTGGGTCATTCTGCAACGAGATGACCAGCCATTCCTCTTTCTCTTTCTTTCTTTTTTCTTTTGTGTACCCTTTATTGCTCAAAATTTTAGGTAAGTGCTGTGCTTGGCAAAAAGACTCTGTTCCTGTCTACTCTCACGGATAAGCCTAAGGACAACGAAAATGAGGCTGACAACTCCATGAATCTTCAATTCCAGGAGAAATACGGCAATATTGTCGCACATGTTTGGTTAGTTGAGCTAAGAACAGACACAGTCGGATGACTTTTTGGTAATTCCTGGAATTTTGTTTCATAGGTACAATGACGGCTACATGATTGTTGGGTTTGAGAAGGGATTCGTTGTTTGCATCTCTGCTCATCCGTCCGAGATGGGTCAGGTAACCACTTGCTCACTTCCCGACGACTTGTCAGTATTTCTTTCCCTGAAAATACGGGCGTCAACCAGCTGTTTTTCCGGAATTTTCACAATTTTGCTTTTGTTTCTAAAGCATTGTTAAGAAGGTGTTAAGGAGCCTAGCAACTTTTATGATTTTTACCCTGATTTTGGCGATCGTAATGGTATTTTTGACAACAGCAGTGATATCCTTGATAACTACTTTTGGGACAGCTGTAATAACCACGAATGCGCCCGGTTCAATTACCCAAGTTTCAGGAAATCTTCAGCGTGGCCGAGTATAAAACGTACCTTGCGGCAGTTGCAGCCAGTCAGGCCTTCGGGAAAATTCTGACAGTTGGCGACCACCAGTGAGTTTAAAATTTAATTTCGTATTAATTTCAACCAGTCTGGGATTCATGAAGGTCTCCGGGAAGGCGTAAGGTACTCGTTCTCTGAGGATGGAAAACTTTCTCAAACCCGTTCTCTGAGGATGGAAAAGTTTCTCAAGTAGAAATCGGTGGATGTCATCCAAGGACATCATCACAACAAAGGAAAGAAATAGATTTCAGGAGAGTGAAGTACAGCAATTTTCATCCAGGAAACTAGTAGAAACGGGATTGGCGGGAAGGGTGCAATCCCCCCCCCCGGAAATGTTCGTGAATCGCTCTATAATTGTATACTTTTTCTAGGATCAAGGTCCGTGAGATGAGGGAACTGAACGACATTTTTGTTATTATGGAAGTGGACACGGAAAAAGGTGAGTACATTAGTCTTACTTCAATTTTTTTCGAAAGTATTCAAACAAGAAAATCCCGCAGCCGAGATTTGCGCACGCGCGCACGCTCTAACTGTCTGCGTATCCACACATCTCATCAGCCATCGTTCTCATTCTTCTACGATTATGTAGCTTCCTGTTCTAACCTGTCCAACAGGTCACGTGCTTGTGGACACGACCGCTGAAGTTCTCCTGTAGATACTAATGAGCGAGGCNATGTATGCGGCCCCAGCAAAGGTTTTTGTCCTTGACACATTCGAGAGCCCGAGTGTGAAGTAGCCCCTGCGAACCCAGAAATGTAGTTTCAAACACATCAGATGAATCAATCCATGAGCGCTTCTCTGTAAGTGGGTGTTCAGATCAGTTAGAATTAGGTTTTGGACTGCGTGCTTTGAAACTGTGGAACTTCTTGGATTTGCAAAACGAAGACGTACTGACTATCAAAACGCTCTATGAGGAGTAGATACGTTGAGTAATCGGACCCAAGAAACGAGACCGCCTTTAGTTTTTAGATAGCATACCTCCCCAAAGCAAATCAGATCTATTACTGATGACTACTTTTAGTGCACATTTTTGTACTCTTCGCTGGGAGGTGGTCAAGACGTACGCCGCAACGCGACCGCGCCGCACGAGTACGCGTCTTAAATCCAGGTCGATCTTCCATTATAACGCATTGAAGGGCATCACTGGGCACCTCCTTACAATTCGCCGGCTCCGTTAGCATTTGTCCCAGCTGAGCCCGGGCAACTTGTCTATTTCTCTTCCGTGGTGCTCGTACCTTTGAACGCTGCAACCGCGACTTGCATATGAATCGACCAATCACAGCGCAGCAACGTACTTCTTGTCACGCAGCCCTAATTTGGAAATCTAAAACCTTTATTGATCCGGTCTATTACCTTTTACCTCTGCATTTGTTCCTAGACACATAGGAACCTATTATTTATTCCAGATCTCTCCCAGGTGGAATGTTCACCCGATGGTCAGCTAGTGGCAGTAGCCGCTCGAGGCGGTGGAGTATCCGTTTACCTAACGAGGATGCCTTCAATGGGTGCAGCATGTGGTGACACTGTCGCTGTGCTCTCATCGTTGAATCAGGTCACCTATCTACCGGAGGGAGACAAGGTAGTGATTTCGGTGGCGTTTCTCGTTGTTAGCTTTATACTTTCTTTGCAGCAACGCGGAATCGTTATAAATATAGCAATAGAACCATCGCTAATCGCCGTAGGACCGTTTCATATTGCTGTTGCTACGAATAATCGCGTTTGGATGTATGATGTGCATCATCTTGGTAAGTGCAGAGGATTTTCTTCATGAGCGTGAGCGCTTTACAGGTTAGAAAGCGAAAAAAAAGAAGAAGATGTACTAATTTTTGAGATTTCACTGGCATTGTGTAGGTAGAACCTTTGGTGGGAGGATATTAGCTGGCCTCGTTTAATCTGGGCTATTTTCTAGGCTCAAACCAGCCAGTAGCTGAAGGCGACTACTTGTCAACTGTGATCGACGTGAAGCTGAACGATGAGTACGTGTGCGTAGTGATGGAGGGAAAAGCTCGACTTCATAGGGTAACCTAAAATTCTTAATGTAATGTTACCTACGTGGACGTATTGCTTGTATTGTGCTTTTACCGTTCCTCTGTTGTAACACTCAGCTCCACAGTCATAATACTTTGACCTCATTCGGACAAAAGTCTCAAAAATCGATGTTGAGATACTCAGAAAATGGAAAAAATGTGTTCAAGCATACATAATTTGCAGCAATTTTCCGTCGTCTATACACCATGCAAACATCATGCAGTGCACGCTGCTGGCCACTTTCTGGATCTTTCTTGATCTCCCCCAGTAGGGGCTCCGGATGTTTCATTAGAAGAATGGGTAATCTCATGCCCACGTTCGGGATTATTCATGGGGTTGCATGCATCACTGAGATCACCCAGGGTAGAAGTGCTAACACCTCCAAGTTTACCTCTAGTTGACATGGGTGTCAACACGTTTACCCTGGATAATCTCAATTATGCATCCAGGTCTTGTATAGCTGCTGGGTAGGGGAAACGCCACCTACGGGTATACATGTTGATGGGTGCCAGGTGAAGGGTAACTTTGGGTACATTAACCCATTTACCATGGGTAAGCATGGGTCATGCATTCAGACCCTGATACAAGGGAATTTTCATGCTAATGTCATGCTTAATCTTGCAATGGGCACCCATTTCATGCGCACACCCCTTTGGGGAAGGATATCTGGCGAACATGGGTTATTTGATGCGAATCGCTCTCGTTTTCCTGGCTCTGGATGCATCACTGCGATTACCCAGGGTGGCGGCTGGCGCTGTTAACGATCGGTAAGTTTGTGAGATGTCAAGACGTTTACCCTGGGTAATCTCAATGATGCATGCGGCCTTTGATGCTTTTTTTCTGTGAAATTCCTGAGCAGGGGGTGTCCGCTTACCTGAATCGTTTTTCGAAAAAAAAAGAAAAAAGAAAAAAACAACAACAACTTGGCTGATGAATAATTTTTTTAAATATATTTATTTTTTTCCAAGACAGAGTCATTTGATATATGTTCCTCTCTCTGTATCTCTCTATTTCTCCTCTATGCATTGTTTTTTTTTTTCATCATCTCGTCTACAGATACAATTCAGATCATCAACTCCGACTCGCATCCGTCTATCACGTTCCCAGAACCTTCGAGAAACTCCAGACTTGTAGCTGCAGCTCTATCAAACCACTTCCTCATCTTCAGCACTGAGGTTTGAGCCATAAGTTTAGTACTAAGGACAATTTTGATGCAGCAGAGCATCTAGGCAAATTATCTGGTGTTCTTCTCGTTGGCTGAGTGGTGCGTCGTTAGCGAATACCGCCACACTTCCGCTATTCGTCAAATTCATCCGGATCAGGATGGCCTCAGGATTGCCATATTCGATGAGAGGGCTGACACATGGGTGTACAGGTAAGGAGGTTGCACTGAAGATGGTTTTGCCCAAATTTAGTGGAGAAATTGCCCATTTCATAATTTCTTAGGAGAAAGCACTCAGTTTTTTAGCCCCGTCGATGATTCGATGCACAAACTACCAGCCGTGGGCAGTGCTATTCATGTGAGTTCACCACAGCACTGCCGTTTAGCACTTTTCCCATTATTCTATTCAATTTTTCACTATCTTCATTTTTTAATACCCAATATTTATTTTTCTACAAAACATATATTACACTCCTGTAGGTGGATTTTCAAATATTTCTGAAGAAGTTCTTGCTTGCCTGTCTTTCTGAAGTGGACTGTTTTTTATGGAAAAAAAGCAAGTTATAGAAAAAAGGAAAGAAAAAAAGGAAAGCTAGACATAACTAGTTTTATAGAGACAGAGTTAGACATATGTGGGACAGATTCTCCTCATCCAGTAGCAGCAAGTAGTAGTAGAAGCACTGAGAGTCACAATTCGCGCTGGAAATTAGTCCATCATGGGTGGGCAGGAAGCCTAAAACATTCATGGGAGTGTTCATAATTCCCGCCACTGGCAGTTTTTACCCACAATCCTCTGAAATGTTTCCTTTATTTCAATGTTTCTTCCATACTTTCTCGTGTATTTTCTTGTCACACCTTGAGAACCTATTGTATTTTCAGTACAAATCCGCCCTATGGGAGACCTTTACAATTGACAGAGATACATTCATCGTTTATGATAATGCCAACATCTATGTGTATTTGTTAAATCGGAGTCAGATTGAAGGTGAGTCAGTTGTGAAGCTGGGCTCATTGGTATTCAGATAATGTAATATGAATCTGTAGTATACTTCGCAAAAACGATAGAATCGTTCTTAGCTGAGAGTGTTCCAGAGTGTTAAGCAATGTGGTCAAGCCTAATAGAATTTCGCATAAGGACTCAATTTTTGAAAAAAAGATTTTCTTATTAGGTATCGAGTAAGCAGCTATGTAGAAACTGTTATTTCAGAGAAGGTTTGCATGAAAACCTAGCCCAGCTGTTTGTTCTAGCCAATTCAGTACTTGTCTGACGCTAATCAGTCCCCTACATATGCTAAAGATGCATTTGACGCAGTTAAGACGTCAAATGTAGGGAAAAAAATCTTATGAACAAATTTCCATCCCGCGATTTCCATTTTTTTCGAGTGTAGTCTGATTCCACTCAGCGTTACCTTTGTTGGCCAACTTGTAGTTGCAAGAAATGAGTAATTTCAACTTGGAAGTCTGAAAATTGACCTCAGAGATTTAATCGTGCATTATTTCTCCATTTCTCACAAGGAATTTTCCAGGAGAATCAGTGGTTTATGTTGGAAGCACGAAACTGCCGTTCGCGCACTCTCCACTGATGTTGAGCAAGGTACATATTTTGCCATTTCTTATCAGTACAACTGGGCAGGTAACAGTCGAATTTGTTCGGAGACCAGTTGGTGAGACCTTCATAGTGGAGTACGATGAGCTTCCCAACTATCCTCTCGGGAAAAGAAAATTCAGAAAAATGTCCCATTCGTGTCACATCCACTTCCCATAGATAGCCCGGGACAGGAAGGGGCTTCTAATAGTCATACATTTCTAGATCTAGGAAACCACACTAAGTTATATTGCTAATATTAGGGTATGAGGCCTTACACTCAAAGGGGCGGTGAGGTCAAGCGCTACAATTCGTCAATTCGTGCAATTGACCAATCGCGGATATCGGCTACACCTTTCCAAGGATCGCATGCTTCTCTAAGATTACCTAGGGTAAACACATTGACGCTCCACAAATTTAGTCTTCTCTAACGTAGTCATCAGTGTCTTTATACTGGGTAATCTCAATGGATGCATCCAGGGCTAGGTACAACGTGCTACATCCTGTTATACAGTTGTAATTTGTGAATCGAAGTCATTGAAATATCACAAAAGTGTCAAGATTTCCCAAAGTGTCTGTTCTTGGCAATCTTACCTGGTTATTAATTTAGGGCATTGTGCACTGTCTCACATCATCTGGCAAGACCAGTGGTGTACTGCTTGAGAGTCATCGTACCGATACAGTGCTGGAGGGCAAACCTCCCGCCGTGGTAAGCTGTGAATGCCCTTGGAAGAACATGCTTCCAGGTTTTTCATTCAATCCTGTATTTTCCTATGGGCTATTTCAGATTCGTGATCTTCTGAAACAAGCCCTGCAACTGAAACGGTGAGTGTTATGGATAATGTTAATGTTTGAACAAATTCCAAGTCAAACTTCATTCATATTTGCGCAGTACTTTGAGCAATTTTTCTATAACTGAAGGATGGGAGACATTTTTCACATAGTACAGAAGATTTTCTTGAACAAGCTTAAGAATAATGGCAATGAGAAATTTACCGTGCACAATTATTGCAGGGTCTTTTTGCATAATTGAGGTTACCCAGGGTAAACATGTTGATAACCCAAGGTAGACCATGGTTAACGGAGGCATCAAAACGTTTACTCTGAGTGACCTCAATGATGCATACAGGCTAAGAGCTAAGAATTCCAGGGTGTGTATCATCGTGAGGGAAAAGGGGTGTAACCAGGAGACTCTGATTGGCGCACTCAGGCCGCCGGTCACGCCCATCTGTTTGAACTCGAGAGGCGTCAGTCCCATGACACATGGCCTATTTGTGGTTAGCGCTGTACGAGTCAAACCGGTGGGCGTGACCTGCGGCCCGAGTGCACCAATCACAGTTGCCTAGTCACGCCCCTTCTTACCTCACGATGATGCACACCAAGAATTCCATTATTTTTGTACCAATGGACGGCAACTCGTCGGAAAGCCGAGAAAGGCTACTCCTGACCTCTTACTTATGTTTTACTTCTCAAAAAATTTCCTATGACGTTAATTTTCTGTAAAATCATACTTATTGGGTAACGCTGCGTTACTCTGCTGCTATACTCCGCGATGAGTCTAGCGGCTGCGGTGACTGCAGCGCGGCCGCACTGGTTTTGGCACATATTGATCGATTTTGAGCGGCGCGTCGCAGGCACTGTCGTTGCCGCCGCCGCACTGGGATCGATACGTATCAGAACCACTGCCGCTGCGGAGGCAGCGACCTAAGGGAATATAGCAGCAGCCTTAGGCATAATTTTCCCCAAATATAATTCTGCATGTACAATACATCTCAAAGCCATATTTTCACTAATCTTTTCTAAATTAGCATTGTTGGCACTTAAGTAAGGTTAAGACATTTCAAAGTGATAATTCTACATATAATACAGGCACTCTCTATATGTGTGTGTTATGCGCTAAGTGTAAACCAGTACAGAGGTAGAAAATAATAACAAATTAAATGCACTTCTGACACATCTACACTGACACAATTTTGTACGGTAGGCGGCTGTAATCGTGGCGGGACCAGACGCTGCCGCTTTCGAAGTCCTATCCATTGATTGAGCAGTCTATCGATCGGTTGTGATATGGCATGCTTAAATATCGCTATCCATAATGTTTCGGACGGGCTGAGCCTGACCCTGACCCGGTTGATCTGGCCAGTAGTTCAACGGCGCAGGCGTTATGGTGGTAGCGGGTGGTGTGGTCGTCGAAACTGGCACCAAATTTGGCGTGACCGTGGGTTGTTGCGCTGAAAAGTGTGGTGGAAGCTGAAAGGGGCGTGGCTAATTACAGACTATTAGTTCTTACGTCTCGTTGGCAGGGCGTCTAGCCGCACTGGTGGTTGAACGTCTGGCTGGCGGTATGACGGAATTTCTGGACGCGGGCCTGCAATAGTTGATAGAGTTAGTGAAATCAAAAATCAGATTACTTAGAAGTATGTACATACTTCTTGGATAATTTAGGCTACCTCCATTATCGTAGTAGACCGAGTTACGCATGCCGCTGGGCTGAAATTCTGGGTATTACAGAGATAGTTATCCTTGGATTACTGGATAGGGAAGGCTATCATACTTTTCCACTATACCACCGCATGATCAGGTGCAACGTTTCATGCAAAGTGGGGAAATTGACTGAACACAGTAAAAGAAATCCTTGAAAAATGCCAGCGAGTCGCGATAAGGTTTATGCTTCTCTTTCTTTGTAGTCAGGACTTTATTAAGATGTTAGAAATTGTAATTACGTAAATATGTCGAGAGAACTCCAGTGGTCGATGCAGCGCCCCTCCCTACCTGTTTGTATAGGTTTGGACAGGAATCTGGGGAATCGAACAAGAATGATGACGGTGATATCAATGCAATGTGTGGATGCGCAGACAGTGAGGCTGCCGCGTTGCATTTGATGCATTGCGTGCGAGCGGGCCTCGAGCACTGGACTCTGCTTGGACCACACGTTGACAAAAACACGAAACTACAAACTATGGGGTTTTCTTGATGGTTAGTTAGTTTTCTTATTAGTTAACATTAAATGAGATGAACAGCTATCAAGAAAACCCAGATTCGCCACTGCGGCAACGATTCCATTGTGAGCGGAGCGGTCGCGCCGCGTGCTTTTCGAGGCCGCGGAAAAGCCACCGTCTTCGACGCCCACTGGCGTATCGATTGGTTGGCGGCGACAGCATGGACGACGCCAGCGGTGCGCCGCCTACAATCGATATGTATCGAAATCAGTGTCGCCGCGGCCGCAAAGCGCTAAACACCTCGAGAAGTGTAGCAGCAGCGATATTAACTCTAATACATTACAAACTCATGCTTTGCATCATATATTTTTTTCAGCTTATTATTGCTGAATTTTGGCTCTGTGGGCTCCATATAGTAATTCTTTATATTGAAAAATTTCTAATAAATTTTGAGAATTTGTTTGAGATTTAATAATCTGGTTCAATCGCTGAACACAATCGTAGTAGAGTGGGGCTCGCAAAACTTGTTCTGAAGTGCCTAATCTGTTGGAAGGGCCCTTGAAGGTTTCAGCGTGCGTCTGTTTTGGCTGAAAAGTTGGTGCTCATGAAACCGGGCGGAGTTTTCGCTACCTTCTCAGGAGACGAAAGGAGGGTTCTCGGGTACCCGCCCATCAGAGCGTTGGACCTACGTATCCTCCAGCAACAAATTTCAACAAAGCTTTCCAATAATTTCGAATATTTGGATGGTGAACAAACTTCGTTCGTGTCTGAAAGCTGGGCATTGGCCCAGCATTTTATCCACTCTGAAAAGAAAAAAAAAACGCTGATGGACAATTTGGGGTGTGTCTTTTGAGTATGGAACAAGCCATATAAAATATCATTTTTATTCATCATTCTCACAAACCATGAAAGACGACGTCTCATCACCAGGATTATGCTTTCGTTTCTATTGCAGATCCCTCGCTATAAAATCACATGAACATATAGTATGTACCAACCGGATAGTCACTGCTAGATGGATAGAGCCCGGCTGCCCTCAGCTTGGACCTCCTGTAGCATCGGAAGATCACCAGAGCGAGAATTGCGCCGAGGATCAGTCCCTGTAACAGGATTTTCATAGTACAATGGGCATCTAAATGCATCAGATCCATACTGCTTACCTCGATCACCGCGACAACAACAGCCTGCGTGTGTTTGTTGACGTAAACAGGTGCTTGTCCAGTGTGAAACTGTATGTAGTTGACAGTAACGTTGATTTTGCTAGCGGTTGGTGGAGCTGGTGCTTGGGTTGACGTTGATGCAGCAGGTTCCGGTTTTTTGGTAGGCTCTGGTGCTTTAGTAGGCTCTGATGCTTTACTAGGCTCTGGTGCTGTGGTCGATCCGCCTCTTAAATAGGTTTCTGTGCCTAATTCGATGGAAGTTTAGAAGTTATGCAACTTCATGGTAATTTCGGAAAAACTCACGTTGGAGCAGCCGTGGGAGGGGTGTCTGAAGAAAATTAAATTGTGTTGGAAAAAAAAGTTTTGAAAATTCTTTTGCTCTCATGAATCACCGTTCCTCATGGCTTGATTTCGGATTCTGCCCTTTTCTTGGGCGATTTATTTAGATTTGGCTTGAATTTGGAAAGATAAGGGGAATATTTGGGAATAAATCGTACCTTCTCGTTTCCTTCGTATATTCACACGATTTGTGTCGATCGCCCGGGCTGAAATGACCCGTATTTCTGGATATTGTGTGAAAATATGCCTGCGCTGCGAAATTACTTAAATATTATAATAAACAGGCTACTATTCTGCTCACCTTTCGCCTTTGCTGCGATCTCGACTACGCTCGTAGTGGAGAGCGGTTTTTCCACTGAATCAGTAACATTGAATGAAGAAGTGAGATTTCCACCAGTGTATTCGATAGTCCATTCAACCTTGTGATCCTTTAGGCTCACTGGATCCATCTGGAATCGAAACTAGTAGGAGCTCAGTTTTAAAATTACTTATATAACTCCTAGTAGACAAGAAAAGTAGGGGTCGCATGCATCAGCAAAAATACCCAAGATGAACGTGTGAACACCGCAAAAATTCACCAATCGGTAACATGTTGTCAACATATTTACCCTGGTTAATCTCTATGATACACAACTACTTCCTGGGAACCGAAAAATTATATGTGGAGCCCAATGCAAACTGAAGCCGTGAACTTTACCTGGATAATAATCCACATTCCTTGCTCCTTTTCCGTTGTCTCACCCATACAACTTTTACTCGTAACTGGAGCAGATTCAATCTGAACACTGGGAGGTTAGCTATTGTTCGTTGATGAAACGCTCAGGTTTTTTCTTCGAATTTCTATTTTGCGACCATATTAAGAAAACTGTAAAAGTTGCCATTTTCAAATTCAAGTTCACTGCGTAAAATGAACTGCGGGATGATAGAAAAATAAACAAGTAATCACCTTGGCTGAAATGGATCATGTGACGTTAGAACCCCGCTTATAATCTAACCACATGCCAATACACTGTCACCACGAAACAATCAGGATACACTGGCGCTTCAACACTGCAGATGTACCATAGTTAAAGCATAGTATCCTAGCCGTTGTTATGGTGATGTAATTACCTTGATACATACTGATTTACCGTCTGTTTTTACCACCACCCCTAAAAGTGTGTTTATACTTTATTGCGAAACGGCGGCGCCGCGGCGGTATCCACAGCGTGCGCGATACAATGGGTAGCAAGATTTTTGCCCTGAACAGCTGAAACGAGAAGTTGATAACGATAACCCCTAGTTCAGTGCGGCGACAAAATCGTCGCGTACTTCTTGACGATGAAGGTATAAACAGGGATCAGCGCCGTCGCGTCGCGACGACTGACGCAACGGCCGCTATGCGAATCTCACGCTTGTGGCTTCGCACGGCACAAGTGCACCAGTTTCTATGCACGACGATCACGCCGCGATGAAGTATAAAAACAGCTTTAGATTGATAGGCATCAGAATCGGTGTAACTGTGCAACAAAAGCAAGTATTGCTATACTACACGTGGAGCCTACTGCGTTCGCCAGGAAAAGATTAAGTGAGAGAAAGCCCAAAGCGAGCAATTCCCCCTACTGACATGTTTTCCTGCGTGGTGTTAGCTGATGCGTCGTTGGGTTGAAAGTTCATATTGGGCGAGATACTCGGAATTTTTTGCAGCAATGTCTTTGTAATCTGACTGTTGAGCATTTTTGGTGTACTTAAAAAACGCATAGAAGTACAGGAGCTAGGATTTTGGTCAAAGAGACATTCAAAGTTTTGTGGAGCAATGATCCAAGCTGGTTGAGGTAAAGAGACCTTGCGGTAAGAAATTTCAGTGGTGGGCTTCCGCTCGAAGGCACTTCACCACCCGTCTGGACAGATTAGAACATTAACCTGGAGATACCGGCAAGAATGAGAGCGGTGATATCATTGGAATGAGTGGATGCGCAGACAACTAGAGTGCCACGTTGCAGCGCGTGCTGCGGCCTTGACCGTTGGAGTACACCATGTGGCAACGCAAGGTCTGCACTGTCCTCCGTAGAAAAGTCTCGTGTTAAAAAAATATTTTTTCACCTCGCATTTTCTTATTGCAAAAATAACTGCTTCAAGTTGTGCAATTACATCAGTTTAGTTGTAATCCTAATTTTCAAAGAAAAAAAAAATAAAAACAGAAATAAAAACAGCAAAACTCACAAAAACTTGTTTAATTGACGAACACGTGATATCGGACTTCTCAGCAGTTTTCAAATTTATTGACTGAACTAAAGTGACCGTCTTGACGTCGGCGGTGACAAGAGGAAGCAATGACACAAGTAGTAGAAACATCTTAAATAAAATATAGTCAGTCGATACATCAGACTTTGACTGACTTGTGATTTCAATCAGAGTGAACGATGATCATGGAATTCACATGATTAACGACGTCGATTCACGGCACTATGCGAAGTTTTTGAGGATTCGTCGCCATTGCTTTTTCCAGAAACGGGAATTTCAGTGGTGGATCGATCAGTAATAGCAGTACGATGTGGTTAAACAAGTCATGATTTCAGATGGATGTACGCTTGGCGAATATGCGACTTCACAAGAGACCTCATCGACTGGAATACGTTTGCACAGGCGGCTCTACTGAATGCTGACGCAGATCTAGGTGAGAACTAACGATTTTACAGGAAGTGAACTTGTATTCGTTCTTGTTCTTCTCGTTTGCTATTGGGGAAACGGACGAAATGGGTAGCTTTTCCATTGATTTCTGAATTATTCTCTGACAAATCCGTCACTGGTAATGATAAAGAGAAACAGAACATGAAGTAGCGCCAAAGACGAAGTACGTAAGCAGAGCGCCAGGATCGTCTTCTGGAAATAATAGCAAGGCATAGATATCTTGCATCGGAACGAATAACAATCTGATAACCTAATTTATTTATTAAGCAATTTAGAATTCCGTTCAGTTCAAATGTTCAAAATAGTGAAAGCCTGGTATATCTTTCTATTATTTCTCAAGGATTGTAATGCTTGCTCTTTTTCAAACGTCCGAATATTTGATTTATTCGAGACCAAATTTTTGACGTGGAATATATCCAATGCATTATTTGTCCCTAACTACAATAGGTATTTTGCAAAAGAGTAGTAGCCCAGTCTTGGAATCATAGGGGGGAGGAGGAGGGAGGGGAGGGGGAGCTAAGTTGTTGGACAATGTTTGCTCTATTATTTCTCCACCAGCTCTGTCCTGTTCTTTTCTGTGTGAAATAGAGAACGTTTGGTCTTTTTAATCTAAGACCGGGTTTCGCAGGGACGCTTCATTTTGCAGCACTGGTCTCGTTAAATATTTTCGAAAAAAAAAGTGAGCCGTCTTGATAGACTTCCCTAAAAAATCCACTAGATCCTCAGGAAGAGCTTTATTGCCTAATCATTTTCTAAAGCGTAGGGGGTGCTCTTTCCATTGGTGCCTACGTTTTCCCGTGAAAATGGATCATAGGAAATATGAGGAAGAGTTTTCATGATTGTCGTCGCTAATCGTCCTCCACGCTTATGTGGCTTAACGAGCCCGGTTACTCTGAGGATATGGAAGTCTTGCTGGCATATTTAGCTACACACTTTTTGCCCCAATTAGCGCATGTCATTGAAATCCAGATATAGCTGGAATTTCAAACAAGAATTTGTGCCTGTTTTAGTGGCGCATCTTGTAAATCAGAGCGTAACGAACACGAACGTGACCAACTGAATGTCCTCTTATCGAGCAAGTATTGCAAAAAAAAATCTATAAATGGGAAGTGCCGCTGCTCTCAATGGCTAAAAATTGAGCAGGATGAAAAGTTAGATGATTATACACCAAGGTTATGAAGTTGAAAAAATGCACTGGAAAGTGAGTGTGTTTGAAGGTTGGCTATAAAAGTTGCCAGTAAAAGTTATGGGCACCGGGTCCGCGGTTTTAATGTGTCGTCGCTTTTGAAACGGCGCCAAGAATGTGGTGTATAGAATAGAGATTAATAGGGATCTGTAAGGGAGCCCGGAAAATCCAAATATTTAAGATTAAAGGCAGCACCCACGGAAATTTTTCACTTCAGGATCTGAGCATATTTCGTAGGTATCGAAGGAGCTTAACACTTTCTTAAACACAAAAGTTCACGTTAGCATTGGAAAAACTGTTTTTGAAGCTCCATAATCAGGTAGCGTTCAACAGATATGGCCGAGTTTCGCGAGCCATGATCAAAAGATCGATAATGCAGTCTTTTTCGCCAGGTGGATCTTTGCGAAATCAGCTATTTTTCACGAAGTGCACCCCTCTCTGAACCGCAGCGAAAGAAATAATTGTTGGAAAATTAGTAACAATTTAAAAAATGTCGACTGAGAATCAAGACATTGTAGAATTCCCCAGGAGAGAAGAAATGGAAGAAAATTGAAAATTCGCCAGAAACTAGCGCTAACAAAAGTGAAACAACCATAGTTACTGTGAAAATCTACTGGAGACGACCGCAGACACCAGAAACAAAAAAACTGAGAGGATCAGAAAAAATTACACAATTCTGAGAGCATGACAAGGAAATTCCTTCGAAAAGGGCAACGTTTGACAAAGAGATCAGCTGGTAATCGATCTCTTCCGCGCTCCAAAAAGACTTCGGTGCTCTAACTGCGAAAACGAAACAGGGAAAACGCGTACAATCAGCTGATAAATAGGTCCGTGTAAACCTAGGCGATCCTGTTGTAAGTAGGTAAAAGGACGCTTCCAGTGCGGCTTGTGTGGTGAATATACTCCCCAAGTCCTGGGTTTTTCAAAACTTTCGGAACGTTCGCAACGAAATTTTCCGTGGGTGCTGCCTTTAAAGACNGCGTACAATCAGCTGATAAATAGGTCCGTGTAAACCTAGGCGATCCTGTTGTAAGTAGGTAAAAGGACGCTTCCAGTGCGGCTTGTGTGGTGAATATACTCCCCAAGTCCTGGGTTTTTCAAAACTTCCGGAACGTTCGCAACGAAATTTTCCGTGGGTGCTGCCTTTAAAGACAGTTATAGCTGAAATTACGTACAAACTCCCCCACACATGTAACGGTTCACCCAATTCACAGCTGTCAGAAATTTCCATTCATATTCCAGTTGTCATCAACGTGAACCTACATATTTCTATAACATCTGATCTATACATTACACACTGAAGAACAATTCTCGCGCTGTCATAATTCATTTTTTTTCCAGGAATTTAGAAGCGTATGTGAAGGTAGGGGTGAACATGTAAGATAAGCTGAGCGTGGAATTGCATGCTGTGTGGTAAAAGTCGGTGCTTTAGGTATACATAGTATTGAGATAGAAGATGAAATTGCACGAGAGAACTCATGATTCCATTATGATAACATCGACAATGGGTAGAAAATGCAGTGATTCCTTGCACGGCTGTGCAGTCAATTTTTCACCTGCACCTAAAACTAGACTGTCGAGTTTCTCACTTACTGCGTTTGTTAAACTGTGCCTCAAAAACGCATTCTCATTTGGGGTTTGAAAGAAGGTGAATATTACTTTTTATTTTGTGATTTGTCTATCTATAAAATTTCCGTTTCTTGTTGTTTTGCGCGATTTTTGGCTTCCTCCCTTATTCAGTCATATTTTCAGGAGAGAGCACAGTTAAGCGTTGAAAATGTAGGTTTTGTAAATGAGAAAAAAAAACAAAATTTTTCCTCAGAAAATATATTGTACTGACGCCTTGGTGAGATGTATTCATCAAGAACTCCTCATTCATACTCGTTTCTGTATTGAAAGGAAGAAAGGATGTGTTACTAATCATGCTGTCCTCATTCTACCCTCATGCGTTATATGATGCCATGGAATGCTCCTTCCAGCTTTATTCGAAGCACACATTGTTTGCAGACGGGCAAGTGAACTGTTATCGCGACAATGTTCTCTTGCAAAGTGCACGTCGATGGCGATGTCCCATCCACGGCCTCGACAAGAGCGCAGCGCAACCGCGCCGCACGTGCCGAAATCTTTGTCGTAGGCCGTCGGAGTGCTATTTCTCTGCGCTTTTCTTCCCGAATGGGTGATCGTTTCACTTTTTTCATGCTCCATAATGAGAAGTAGCATGATGGCAGCATACGACATCGATCCCGGCGGGCGCGGCGCGGTTGTGCGGCGTGCTTTTCAAGGCTGTGGAAAGGTCACCGCCATCAACTTTTACTGTAAGTACATGGTGCTTGCGTGGGATCGTACATATTGATGAATACATGCTTCCAACTCCTTGTTTTTTTAAGAGCTGGGCAGCTGGTTACTTTTTTTTTGAAAAGTCCATGCTTCACGATACCATTCCAAAATTTTCGGTAGTTAATTTTCTTTTGCAAAGAACCGTTCTTCTTCCATTTTGAGAAAACCCCGATTTGAAGCCATAGCGACAATTTGAAGACGTTCCTAAGATTTCAGTGTGGGAGGACTCAAAGGCACCATCCCACCTCAGAATTGTTTTTGGGATTCCTGCATTATAAGAATCTCCTGTGACTGCTGATCAGAATGGTATATGTAGTTCCGTGCAAAACTGTCAAAAAACCCGTTTTCGAGTCACGATTTTGCGGAGCGAATGGGCGGGGCCGCAGGGCGGGGCCGCAGCGCTTTCTGCTCAATTCACTCCCTGAAGGGCATCTTCTGGAAAAACTCGTACTCTTCGTGAAATTTATTTGTCCACTATCCAACAGAATAGAAACTGCGCCTCATGTGTGGCTAGCAAAGGAGTAAATGACGCGGAAACTCTGCAATTCCGCCGTGGCTCCACCCACTGGCTCTTAGAATTCGGGCTCGAAAGCGGGTTTTTCCGGCATTTTTGCACAGAATCTAGCATTGGTTTCTGATCAGAAGCCACTGGAGATGCTTTTCTGGCGAAAATCTCAAAAACGATTCTGAGGTGAGACAGGGCCTTCAACGGGAGCTGCTGATCACAATAGTATACGTGTTTCCGTGTAAAACTGCCGGGAAAGCATCTTCCAGGGCTGGGATTCATGAAACCTTGGCTAGCGTGATTGGTTATCCCATAACCTACGTAGTGTTGAGGGACGCAGGGTGCAAAAATTGGTTTGCTAACCTAGTTTCCCTTGGTTTTGCATTCGTGAATCTTAGCGCAGTTCCGGCCCTTGGGGAGTATGTGGGTGGAGACGGGGGTGGGTCAAGGTGCGGGGACGCGTTTTCCAAGAATTACACCATAGGAGGTTACTTACTGTTGACATCCTTACTCCTCGTAAGATTTCCTCATCATCCACTCCTTCACGGGGTAAAATGAACTCTTCACTGCCTGTATTGATGAAGTTCCCGTGAAGGTTCTTATCTACCCGCTCTTTTGAAATGGGCGAATTTTCCGGGTAAAAATAGGTGAATTTTGTAAAAATGATTGGGCTTAGCCACTAGTGGAAGGTATCTGTAAATATAGCGAAATGTAACATTATTTTGTGGGGAAAGTCGCCCATTGGGTGAACTTAAAACCCACCCGGGTACTTTCATGAATACGGGCACATGTGTGACCAGGAAGGGTGCACAGTAAAGAGACTTTTTAGTCCCGCATTAACATCATCAACGAAAGATGGGGCTTGGAAGCTAGTTCTTTCGGCATTTTGGCACACAAACCCGTATACTATTGTGGTCAGGAGCTTATGAAGATTTTCTAATATGAAAATCAGAAAAATGTTTCTGAAATGGTACGTTTGAGGGAACACCAACGCAGAAAATTTCTGAAAATTTGGGATTCCTTTATTCATTTGTTTATTTACTTTTTAGTCAATAACGGAATATGAAGATTAGGCACATGTTGTTTATGATGATTGACGCGACGTAATCATAGCCGTAAAACATACAGGATGACAGGGATTGTTTTTCTTCCCAAAAAGTGCTATAACTTAGCCCCAAGACAGAAAAGCTAATGGTACGGTAATGATACGAACGTGAAGACCAATAAGTGGCTTAACAATACGAAAAATGTAAGAATTCAGTGTGAAGCAGTGACTGATAAGTCAACGTTATCACCATCCGCCATTGATTGCTCAACGGCAGCAGTGGCGAATCGATGTGAAATCAGGATGCCGTGGATTATGCATGGATTCACGTATAGTAGGAGAGAAACAGATGGATTGGGGATCATCTGTGAAGGAAAACGAGCCAAAAGACGTCGCAGGGACAGCATCGGTAGAATCGCATAGTTGAACGAATGATTTATTGAAATAAAGTACATGGATATAATTGGCTGTGTGGGGGGATTCGGCAGCGATGCGATGATGAATCATAGAATGTTGAACACAACCAAATGTGATTTCACTGCGATGACTCAGCTGAATTCGGGCGAAATTTCGATTATTCAGATGAGCACGTGGACTTTCGTCGATAATCGAGGCTTTCTCACTTTAGTTGCTCTGGCACGCTATCGGAAGTGGGATTTTGAAGGGAAAACTAGCTCAGTAACTGGGAAGTAAAGGGGAATACAGCCCCGGTGGAGAATGGAATGGCAGTGCTGAAGGAGGTGAAAGCGACAAGCAAAACGTCACCGTCGTTGATAAGGCATAGGGCGCGGCAGCTGGGTAATGAATTTCCATCAGTGTGCTTTCACAACAGTCACACGAAAGTGCTGATATCAATGCGATGCATCACTTTGGGAAGGTGATTGGCTGATATTCTAGTCTATTGCTCAGAAGGGTTGCATCTTACGAAAATTTCAGATATCGTTAACCCATGAACTCCTTACTATGCTGGAGAAGCGGTCGTAAAAGACCGTTGAACGGTAAATTTTGATTCATGATTTTGTTTAAAAAACAGGTTGCGTTGAATATCAATGGCTTTTGCCAAATTGCAAGCGCTTTGACTAAGGGCCGCATGCATCGTTGGGATTACCCAGGGTTAACGTGCTGACACTATCAGATTTACCCACCGTTAACACAGATGCCGGCACGTTTACCCTGGGTAAGCTCAGTGACACGTCCAGACACATGAAAAAATCTAATGGAGCTTGTAAATTTCATATACTCGCTCTTTTCATCTCTTCACGTTTTAGTTACCCACAAGCTTACCCATCGTTAACACGGGCGTCAACACATTCACCCTGGGTAATCTCAATGATGCATCCAGACACGGGAAAAAAGCGGATGGAGCTTGCAAAATTTCACGTTTTTTTTCGCACGTTTTTTTTTTCACGATTTAGACGCTTACGTTTTTTAGTGGACGAGTGGGAGTGTTATATATGTAGGTATGGATATGTGGAGGGAAGCACGAACGTCCCTGGAAATGTACTAACCCATTCGCAAACCCAGGATGGACGAGTTTCTCGAGCCAAAAATGGTGCATTTTATCCTAAAGTTCCATGAAACAGGGTAAGGAAATGGGTTCTGAAAGCGGAAAAGTGCTGGTTTTTACCGAGGTCCCACATGTGTCATTGGGATTACCCAAGGTAAAGGTGTTACCACTCCTCAAATTTATTCTTGGCTAAAGCTTTTACGCTGGGTGATCCCAATGATGCATACAGGCCTCGGAAATTGGTCCATTGTGGACTGACAAGAAATCTAGACCTGGATGCATCATTGAGATTACCCACGGAAAAGGTGCTGGCTCCTGTGTTAACGATGGCTAAAATTGTGTGGTATTAACATGTCTAGTCTGGGTAATCTCGATAATGCATGCAACCAGATGAAAAAAAACTCAAATTCAAAGCAGTGAAGCTCAGAGGAGTTTCGACAATGTTCAACCACTTTAGGAATGGTTAAAAGTATTGCAGTTCCAATTGAATATTCTGTTTGTTTATGTTTTCCGTAGTAGGATGTTTACTGATAATTATTAACGCTGCTTTTTGTCTCTTAGTTGTCTCTTGTGTTATCTTTTTCGTTGTCTGTCTCATTGTCTCTTCTTAAATACACAAGAATGGGAATAACGTTGGCCAGATATGTATTGTTGCATGTAGTTTGATCGTTATATTGGTTTCAGTGTGTAATGAAACAAACCGGTTAGATTACCCCATTTATTGAATTGTTATCGCGTTGATTTTCGAACGAACGGTGACCTGTGAATAATGCATGCCAGAGATTCTATCGTTCATTCATTTTTGAAGAAAACTCGAAGAAAATTACCCGCACCTCCAGGCTAATTCCTGTCCTATTATGGTGTCTCCTCCTTGTCGTTCACTGATCAATCTAAGTATTAGGAAAGAGACACAAGTAGATGAACTGTGAACATGAACCGTGAGCAACGATGGGAGCAATGTCTTTGGTTTCCCAATCGTGCTCAATGCTTTTCCAGAAAGGATGGAAGAATTTCTCAAGTTCAATGCAGATACAAAGATTGGTATAGGGAACAACATCCTGGAGCCGCATACGTCATTGATATTACTGATGGTACATGTGTTAGTGTCCCATCTTCTCCACGAGCGTTAACATATTTATCCTGGGTAATCTCAATGACGCATCCTGCCCCCGTTCTTCCCAAAATCTTTCCTTATACAGTGGATGTTTCGTAACAGTTGATCTATGTATAAATCATCTCCATGAAATTACATCTTGCCTCCTCAGAGACCAGCCTTTATCCATTTTCAGTGTCAGTTCTTGGGGAATAAAGAGAAATCCTATTCAATCCAGTAACCTTTGAAAAATGGTATCTGATTGAATGGACTATGAAAAATTAGCTTTTGATAGTTGCATTCATTTTATTCTTTTGAATTTTTGGGAGAAAATTCATGTTAAAAAATAAATTTCGCACTATTCCAATTTGGAAGCTCCGAAGAAATTTGTCGCTAAAACTTTGCATAGGGACGAGGGTTATTTGGTGTGCTAAACGATGTAAATGTACCAAATAATGCATTAGATATATTCGGGTTCGGAAATTTTATTTCGAATAAGGTGATATTTCGAATGTGTAAAAAAATTAGAAAACAGGAGTCTTGAGAAATGAAAAAAGGAGTTTAGGGCTTTCGCCTTTCTCGGCATCCGGATTTTTCAGTTCGGGATCTGAATTTATAAGTGAATTGAGTTATTCAATTTTTATTTGGTCCTCAGCATACTAAACACATTTACACATGTAGTATATATTAGATTGCAGTCCGGTTTTGTAGGGTGCTGCGATAGGTTACGCCTAGAAAGGTAAGGCAAGCACGGTACCTCTCCGGATCATTTTTTTTTTTGAGATTTTCCATGGATTACTATGCCGGTCCATATCCTTTCTATTCTTCAGCTCTTCGAATATTCCGACACATTGGCGACGTCTCCATGGGCCTGGCGTTGGAAGCTATAGTGGCTATTGAGGAGAAGACTCTACTCGCTGCTCATGTCGCAATGCTTCTGGGACGATACGATCAGGCTGAGCAGTTGTTCCTGAAGAGCTCACAGCCGAAGGAGGCCTTGTCGGTTCGTATTTCTTTCCATTAATCACTCTATTTTTCTCTCACATTCAAAAATATGTCGTAGGAAAATGAGGTAAGCCATTCATTTCTTTGTTTTTACTGCTAAAACAAAATTTTATTTTTTAAAGATCACTATATGTAGAGAAGTATGTATACCAACTACAGATGCGTCGCGACCTTCTGGACTGGTCAAAAGCTCTAGCGTTAGCTGAGCAGTTGGCTCCAACGGAAATCCCCTACATATCGCGAGAGTACGCTCAGCAACTGGAGTTTATGTAAACACACATGATGTCACCACTACTCCCTCACTATCTGTTTTCACTCATTACCCTTTTCAGGGGAGATTATCCAAGTGCCCTAGCGCACTATGAGAATGGTGTGATTGAGGATCCGGAGGATGAGACGGAGCAGGTAAATTTCTGACCCACAGTGTGTTTGCTTTTTCAAAAATGGAATTTGGGAGAATCTCATTGGTTTGTAATCAGTGAAAGCCAGGGTATGGATGAGGGCATAGTTTAAAGGTTTAAGGATTTAGCCAAATTGTAGCATGCTACAGATGTCACATGTTTACTTTTCTTTGTCTCTCTCTTTCTGTGTCAACCTTCTCACTTTTCCTTTGTCTAGCCCATAGAACATTCTGGAACATCCTGAAAGCTGGAAGTTCGCTCTATTTATTTTCTCTTTGTCTCTCGTCCGCGACCTTCTTCCTCTCACTCTATCACTCTACTTGTCAGTATCCCGCTTAGGTTAGCGCTATACTCCACGTAGAGTATAGCACCATCCATCGCCGTCGCTGGCGACTGTGCCAATGGTAGCTATCGATCGGTTAGCGGCAACTGTAATTTTTTCACGGTCTCCTCTTTGTGCACTGACCTCTCTTACAATTCCTTTCTCTAGTAATCTGTACTAACTTCCTCGTTTTTCGATTTTTTCTTTGCAAACCTATATACTCTGCATTTTCTGTGCTCTCACTCGTTATCTCGTTCCTCGCACTCTCTCACTCTTTCTAATGTTCTCTGGACAGCCTCCGCTACTCTTATGTCCATTTGCCCCTATTCTCCCCTTCTCATTCATTTATTCATTCATTCATTCATTCATTCATTCATTCATTCATTCATTCATTCATTCATTCATTCATT
>JARK01001620.1:12973-47626 GCA_000688135.1 Ancylostoma ceylanicum
TTTCTGCGTCCGCCACTGGCACATACACATACTGTCACATACCCGGTGTATGACTTGTGATCAGTGATGTATGAATTTCAAGACCAATACAAAAGATAGACTTTTTTATCGTTAAATACACCTAAATCAAGCAAAGTTATCCCGAAAAAATGTTGTGCTGCACCCACCTTGAAGAGATCAATGCGCTGTTCTGTGGAAAGGTTGAAAAAGCAGTCTGTACGAACGTTGGAGCTCATTGCGTGCGAACTGCACTCGACCGAGATTCGCGCTCAACTTGGATTTCAGTTGATTGTCCTGGAAATATGATACTTATGGAAGTGGTCTATGCCAAGAAATGCAAATATTAACGAGAGGATGATCAAAGCAGACATTGCAGGCAAAATTAACTTGTGGGCTTTCATGAATTAGAGTTATAGAAGAAGAAGTGGATAACGAGGAAACCAGAAGGATTTTTGTGGCAAAAAAAACGAGAACAAAGGCGATAGAGTTGTCCCACAGTCCAGCGTCTGGGCTCATCGTGTCTATTAGGTCGGAACGGGTTGTTTGATTCCATTAGTCCCGACCGGAATTAATTAATTCGACACAAAAACAATAATCCTCCTTCATGGTGCTTTTTGGAAATTAACGTTGACAAACGGATGTTCTTTACTCGGACAAAGCTGAATAACACAAAGAACATCATGATGCTAAAATCCTCAGGATAGTTGCGCGCTCTACACAATTCTTCCAGCAAGAAATACAGCAAGAATTATTCCGGCAGTCCCCTGATCTTATTTAGAATGGATTTCCTCCCGATAGTCAATACTCTGGGGCAATAAGTACAAGGAGCTACCGGAATTGAGAAGCAAGGCTGAAAACGAAAAATTGTCAAAATAGGAAGTTGAGTTCGGAAATTTTTCAAAAAAAAGTTACGGAACTTCTAGTTAGACTGTTTTCATGACCAGAATTTAAGAGGAAAATGGTCTCTTCTATCTCTTTTTCTTCTCTACAAATTCAGTGGCAACAGTTTTCCTCATCTCTATGAGGTTTCGAGACTCCTTTGAGATCACCGGATTGAAAAAAGGCGGTCGAATCCAGCATGAGACATCTCTCACGAGCGCACAATTTGAGGAAAGCGCCAAGATTGCAATGAAGTTTGAAATTATCAAAGCTTCAGTCGGCTAACGTTTCAAATACGTCACTTCCTACATAGATTAGAAAGGTACGTATGTAAGAAGATACGCATGTAATTAACCACTTCAGACGCCTAATTTTCTACTAAATACATACGATTAAACAAAAAGTTGGTTTAAACAACAACCAAAAAAAAACCAAAGCGGAAGGAGATAGTCGCCGGAACAGCTTAACAATGATTCATGTGAATGGATCCCAGAGAGGTCCTTCCATGAGGTTGCATAGAAAACACGACAAACAAGAACAGAACAAAATCAAATGCATCTCTATGCCTTATTGGCCAATATGACAAACTTGCGACATGCATAATGGGCAGTGCGGATCACTCCCGAAACTAAATAGGTGATAGAATATGAAACAAATGAGCAGATACTAAATATGGAACCAGTTAGCATTCCTCTGAATAGAAATGTTTAATGAAGAAGCAACTTCTGCATTTCGAGATTTAAAAACTTCTGCAGAAGGCTTTACATTCCGAAGAGAGAAATGTTTCAGTGATGCCCTCAATACGGTTCTCTTGCATTTTGAGTGAATTTATCCTTAAGATTTTTTAGTGTTCGGTACTTCTTCCACCGCATCTTAGTGTGAAAGAAGCATAAGACAGTTAAGCTAATATTAGGCGAGAAAACATTGCATGTATAGCTAAGATACCGCTCCTAATCTCTGTAAAAAGACGCCGACGACCCGCTACTGCATATGTCGTCTAGTCGACAACTTACCTTTAAACCAAACATTTTCCATTGACCCCTAAAAATTAGATTTTGTTTAAAATTTGTTCACTTCGGAGCTCCTTGCAGCGAAAATACCAGTGAATGCCCGAAATTGGAAAGCAGTAGAGTCGACGTATCAAGTTCAAGCACTTTAGGTACCTGAGCAGAACAGCGGCTTATTTCAAACTATGAAAATTATTAATGAAGTACTTTTGAACCAATTCTCCTTTGATCTCACTCCTGAAATAGTCCATATAGATAGAGATCGTCAACGCTGGCGCAACCAGTCTCAAAACAATAAAAAACACAACATACTTACTCACTATCGTATGCAGCGGAACACCTAAAGGAAATATGAAAGGCTTTTTTTCTTTCGATCGACGTTGGCCTTGGGCTGGTTCCTCTTCTATTGATTAATTGGGTCGCCAGTTTTTTTCCTGATGGGCTCGCATAATTTGAAATAGCCACGCCAGGAAGACTATAACACGAGGAAAATAGCCCTAGCACTAGGGAACGTCTTCACGACTGGTTACCCATGTGAACCTCTATATGGAATAGGCGTTTCGATCAACAATGAAAGTGGGCAGGATTGATTCTAAAGTCATCTTTGCCTAATTTTCTGGAACTCTTATATATGTAGCAATTTCTACAGAGATGCAGTGGGGTACACTCCACCAAGAGTACAGAAGAAGCCTTGGACGACAATGAGAAGCTTAGTAACTACTCATGCGGGTTAAGGTTAATGGGAGACCACCAGTCCTGGAGGAGACAGACAGCTAAAAAGTTCTAGAGGATCAATCGACTCTTAACTCAAGACATACGCAAAGCCTCAAGCATGTTACCACATAGACTTTTGGAACAATTAATGACACCTGTTGCTAACAGGTTGTACAGGTTGTTTTCTCAAGTATATCAACCTTCACTGAATTATTTGATGGGTTTCTGGACAAACAATAGCATTTATTTCCATTCTGTAATATATAATTGAACCGTTTTGGGGTTGTCGCCGACTTACTTTATCGTTGTATGTTTTACCGCTGCCACCTAATTTTGTTCTCTTTTCTTTTGCTGTTTTACTCATCCCTCCCAAATGTGTTTATGTGGATCTAAAAATAAATAAATGTATGTTTCAATATACACTTTTTTGAATGCGTCATGGCCTGGGAAAGGCGCGGGACATTTTGGGCGCACCCACCTCATTGTGACGTAAAACGTTGATGATTGCAGTTTAGTACACTAAATTCCACTGCTCTGTTTTGTCAAGAAAGTCAGGTTCTTGATTGTTCGCTCTACTTCGGCGCAAGTGAAGTCATTCGCACGAGGACGACTGCGCAAGGTCATCGTTCCCACAACAGGTGACGTAAAGGATCAGAAACCCCGGCTGAGCGGTGAACTGCATGGTTCTGAAATCAGCTGACAACTCGCTTCATCCTCTTGCTAGGAACATCATATCATATCATAACATCAACATCCGTATAAGCTCCAGTTAGGGAAAGAAGAGGAAAGATTGACCTGTACGAAAGGTTGGAAGGTAACGGTACGTATATACCTTTCCTTCTTCTTGGATATTAAAACTTCCGGTTCCTAAACTATTGTTCAGATTGAATACATCAGTCGGCAACTATCCAGTAGAAATTAGTAAAAAATCTGAAAAGAATTTGGAAAGAAACGAAAGGGGAAAAATCTCCTAATGAAAGGTCATAAAATCCAAATTTGTGATTCGTGTCGAATTACATACGTACATTCTTCCCGTTTACTAAATAGTAACAAGAACGTAAATTTTACCGACGGAGAAGAAAGCGGTTAAGAAAACGGAGATGAGCAGGCGCAACGATGCATTAGCGCGGGACTCTCGGAGCTGCAGCTA
The DNA here is from genome assembly GCA_000688135.1 of Ancylostoma ceylanicum. Classification (NCBI taxonomy): domain Eukaryota; kingdom Metazoa; phylum Nematoda; class Chromadorea; order Rhabditida; family Ancylostomatidae; genus Ancylostoma; species Ancylostoma ceylanicum. Next base: position 16,724 of record JARK01001620.1, read on the forward strand.
GTTGCATGCATTTTAAAGCTGAGCTTCATGCTTGGGAGTTTTTATTTGCATGGTGGACCTGTCGTCGAAAGAATATAAATATATACATATGTAGATAGTTCGCGTTTATCTTCGCAACATGTGTGAATGTCCTTCAGGAACATCGCCTCCCGGAATTTTAAATCGGCATATTTTTTGCCAGTCTTGTGCATTTTCGTCCGTTACCTACTCCGTTTTTTTTGCGGAACACCTTGAGCGTATTCAAAAAATCCCTTAGATTTCTGAGATTTTCCGTATTTTCCGTAGCTGTAGCAAAAACTTCGCTGTGATAGGAAAATATAACCTCTTTTCGAAGCGTTCCTCCTTCGCTTCAGAGGGCGTAGATTTTTTTGTCCTTCTGCATGCCGTTCCCCTTCGGTCATGCTGAATAATTCCTTGGAAATGTGGGAGTTCGAACGGACTGATTCGGTAATGTTGCCCATCTCGCGCTGATCTTAGTTATGGACTAGGTATCCAAAGAATTCTCAATGGGTCGCGGGGGTAAAGAGGGCAGGATTAAATGAATCGTTACTAAAAAGCGGAAGAACAAACGACGGATCTTTGAACATGTGGCTTTTCGTATGCAATATTCTCTTCACCTAGTACATATTGATCTTCACGTTGAGTTGTGGCACACCTCAGTGGTGTATGACATAAATGAATAAATAAATAAATGAATAAATGAATAAATAAATAAATAAATAAATAAATAAATAAATAATGTGAGGGCACTGAAACTGGTACAGCTTACACTTGTGAATGAACAACTACTCCAAAGCAAACCACCATCCAAGCTTCTCTATCCACCAACTTCCACTTCTTTCCAAATGCTCTGTAGTGTGTACCACTAAATAAAATGTGCAGTGATAGTACGAAAAAGATTTGGAAAGTGAGGAAACTCCAACTCTCGTCATAGAAAACTAGTAAGAAGTCGATAAACAACGAAGGCCATCTTCAAGCACATCTCAGCGACAGTGAGCAAGGTAACAATAACCAAAACGCTACCAGATTTTCGCTGGGTTAGCAAACTGTTCCTTATATCAAGGATCGGTGCACTAGGAACTTTCGAGATGGTAGATTAAGACAAAGTTCGCAGAGTCGCACGGTACATTTGCCAAAAGGACGACTATTGACTCACTACTCCATAGGAAGGCAACAAAAATCACATTGGTCAGTAATTTTACCACCATGTACACGCTAAAAAAAAGTTAGGAAGAAGATTAGATACAACGCGTTTAATTCGCTACATAGGTTTGCTGCAAATCGGCGCACAGTGTCCAATTTCGCACATCTAGCCGCTCAAAATGTATTTTTCGAGCTGCCGTAGCAAGTCGTGATTACTGCACCAAAGCATTCGCTGATAGTCCCGCGCGGACTATCAGCGACCGATTTTTCGCGACCGATCACCTGGCAGGGCATGATTAGATAACGAAATGATAGCATATAAATCCAACATCGTTCACGTAAAATAGATGAGCACTTCATAAGTTGTCTCTGTCGTCTGTGTTGTCGTTTGTATTTCCCGTTTGGGAATCTTTCAATAGATCTTGGAACAAGCATTCATATTTCCTAATAATCATATTTCTCAGGCATATGAAAGTAATCCAAACTTGGCCGAGAAATGAGCGACTGAGCACTTGACCCATTCGCGTTTTCGGTTAGATCTTAAAAAAGTTATCCGAGATTCCGCTAAAAAAATATGTGTAGACGCTAGCAATGATCTTCCTGTATATGATCATGTGGGTTATTTTTGCGACCGCCTGCGACCCTCTACAGAAAACACTTATATGTAGGCCGAAACCGCTACTCTCTAGGACAGATAGTTTCGATATGTTTCTAGGAAGTGGGGTTGCAGTTCCGCAAAGAGTTCTGTTTCCAGAATGTCATTGCAGATAATGGTACGAAAGGCTGTTACGAGTCATATGGTTTATCTGAGCAACACCAAAGATTCGTTAGACTCGCACCAATAGCGCATATGATGAGAGCAAGTGAGAAAATGCGAAGCGCCACTTTTGAGGTTACAACTTGGACAAAAAAAAGTATTGAAACTGGGAAAGTAGAGAGGACTCAGAGAAAAGCTAAAATATATGGGAAATTTGGTGAAGAAAATCTCAATTAAAAATGGAATAATACCGTCTTCAAAGACATCCCGTGTTCCCCTATCCTGCAGGCTACCACCTTTATCAAGCCCAACCTTAATAAATCTCACCGGATTTCTTGAGATTTCTAAGATTTCTACGTAAATTAACGTTTCATCACTGAATAGGTCATTTATATGAGCAACAGTCCTTGAATTGCGGTTTTCCAGACTGCGAATCCTCACAAAATGTCTAGCAGTTTACTACGTAAATTCGTGTCACGCCCATTGATTGGAAATTTTTTACGAACTTGATATTGGAACGCATATCTACGTTTCAGGGGCCTATTTGTTTGCAATCACACCTAAGGGTTTCAATTTGTGTGACCCAACTGCTGCGCGAAAAATTTCTCCTCATTACTTGATTTTGCACTACCAGGCTCAATTTCAGAAGTGAAAGAAACTGCTCTGAAACCTTGGCTTCCACGGATCAGTGCAGTGCTTAGAAGCAGTAAAGTAAACAGAGTATATGTACTAAAAAGTTAGTCAATTTATCAAACGGTCCTTCAGAAAATAATTTTGATCGACTAAATGCTCGAAATTATCCACTGTGCGGCGCTATCGGAACCGCATTTGCAGCCGGTTCGGAAAAAAATCGTGCAGAATACCGGTTTCGTTGCTCAGAAACTCCAAGGAGAGAACAGTCTGCAGAAAATTTGGCTGACGATTCACGTACATAATAACATAATTGAAATACTGATCGCGGCATGGTACTCATTTTGCACCGTAACGCTACCGTGCAAGACTACGGTAGGTGTATGCACGTAAATTCGCTCACGGAGGCTTCATGATAACTGAGCATGACCGGCAACATAATGCCACAAGTGGCGTTTTCTCAATGAAAGTGGTGTTTCCTTCCAGTTTTCTGTATTGATTCTATGGTATGTAACCATCTGACAAGAGCTACAGTATGAATCGTACGTAATATTCGTGACACGGGGCTTACCATGGTCTAACGCTGAAAACTCGCATTTAAAGGGTTGGTCCAAAAATCTCTCACCGAATTTTACACATTTTCGTTGAACAAACATCAATGCATTATTTTACATTTATAGAGCTTATTCTACTCTCTTTCTGTATTCTATTGCCAAAGAATTTCAACTCAGTACTGAGAAATCCCGGATTGAAAAACAAATTCTCGCGCTACAATTTCGGACCAGCCTATAGCTTCGAAAAAAAAATAAACAGGATTCCATTCCATGACCAGGAACAGGGATGTCGTTGACCCAGAATAGGTGAACTCCCCCAACGCCTCTTTGTTCCCCAGCGAAGCAACCAATTATTGTGGGTCAGAATTCTTTGTTCTTGGAACTACGACGAGCGCTGTTGAGCGAAAGTCGCTGCCGGGAGCAGAGACGCAGTTGGGCGAACGGTAGCATTACGGTAGCTCCATCCACCCATAACACCGCGTACGTTCACATGCATTATGACGTCAGTGGCGCGCTATCGCATTAGTGCTACGATAGAAAAACACTCTCAGCTCTGTGATTCGCTAAAAAAAGGTCGAAAAAAAGGTCGCTCGCTAGAAGTGCATCCAAGGCGTTGCAGAGCGCGGATTTTGCGAGGTGGTGACGTTTGCAAAGCAGAAAATCACATAGAAGAGGCAGCTCTACATTAGGAACAACATCAAATGCATCACAGAGATTACCGTGGGTAAGTGTGCTAACACCATCAGAATTCCCCACTTTTAGCAATGGCTTTAACACATTACCCTAGATAATCTCAGTGGTGCACCCATACCCAGAATCGCGGGAGAAGGCCAGCGAGCGTCCAGTGGCAACGATAGCACTTCCAAAAAGGAAACAACACTTCTATTGCTTGACCCTTCAGTGTCAATTAATTTAAGCGGCCTTGGTTCCTCGATACTGAGGCAACTTCCTCGTTGGACTCATCTTTGTTTGACAAATAGCTCATCTGTCAGTCACCGCTCATGAAAAAAGAAGAACTGAAATGGATCACAAGCAGACTCGTCTCGTCTTTTTTCTTTCCACTGAACATCGTAGATGTTGATGAGATCACCCAATTTGCAGGAGACGCTTTCGATGAAATCTAATAGTGCGGAAAGATTGAAGATGTTGTACAGGAAGGAAAAAACGTAATCCACTAAAATCCTCCGGAGATCAGGTCCCACAGTCCTAGTATTTTCTCAGCGTTCATTCAGCATAGCTTAATTTGCTGCGCTGTTTCCAATGAAATCTGCGATTCATGTGGCATTTCCGGAAGAAAGTCATATTTCAATTGAGATAAATGCTTTCCGCGCCCAACGTCAGAATAAGGAAACCACGGAGTAGATGCATATCTGAGATCAGTCGGGGTAAACCTGGTAACGACTGTTAAACTGTCAAGGCAAAATTCCATACAGATTAAAAAAAAGAAGTAGATACAAATGAGGCTTGAGGACGAAATTAAACTTGATTTTTAGGGATTTCACTCTTTTACCCCTAGTAATTTCAATTATGCATGCCGACCCTAACCTTTATTCAGGTCAGTTGGTGCTAAACTGCCTAAAACACAGCTGAAAGTAATACGTTTAGGTCACCTACCGCCAAGAGAGTATAGAAAAACTCTTAAGGAAATGGCTCGGAAAGATATCTCCTCGAACCCGAATGCATCACTCAGATTAACCAGGGTAAATGTGTCAAAATGCTCGAAGTTACTCTTCTTGAAAATGAAAACTGACACGGTCACCCTGTGTTATCCCATTGAAACATGCCGGCATTGGATTGCTATTCAAACTATACTCGGCGCCAGCAAGCAGTGGGGTTTTTTCATCAAACCAAAGCCTATCGGACCGATTGCATATCGTTTTTTAGTTATGCACAGGCTTGCGTAGGCACAATGAGACAACATCAGCATTATTTTTTTCTTGAAAGTAAAAAATAATATAAAAAGCAGTACCAGTACACTAATTTCGTTTGTAGATATTCGATTCCGAAGATCTATAAAGATTTATAAAGCTGCGCTAGGGCCAACGCATGTTACTAGAGCACATGCAAGTCACTATCTGATCTAAATCATCTTTCCGACACCTAAAAGTGTTGACAGAAAACAACCAAAAACAAATTACTGAATCAATAAATAAGGAAGAAAATTTTTGTAAGCAATGATAAAGCGAACGAAACTACGAGATCACCCACATCACCCGCGCAACCATACGGATACCTTCTCCATAGGGATGTGAAGGTCCTTGTTTTATAACCAAATGTGGTTCTCTCGCTGCAGCTAGCAAATGGGTCAAACGAAAAACGGCGAGATATAATTTTGGGCTACGAAAAATTGGTAATACTGCGATAGTAGTGAACCGAATTCATATTAAACGGCGTTGACACGTGCAAAGAGCTATGTATTTCAGTGGTGATTACTTTGATTACTTATGATGACTCAAACATGAAATATTTCCGAAGAGTAACCATGAATTGATGCTGATGTTTGAATCATCTTTTTTCACTAAGGCGCAGGAACAGTGAATTTATGACTATGTTCTTTCTTATGTCATGAGAATGACCTAAACGCAGCGCTCTCATGACGTAACAGATCACCCACTCTTTACAAAAAGTGCACCCACACAGCTCTACAGGGACGAAATTTCTCAGAAGGAAAGTTTAAAGCAAAGATCGCATACAAGGCAGGCGTTAACACCAGCATAGCGATCGCGGGCTGTGTGAATGGTCGAATGGTCGACTTCCTGATCCGCATGAGAGATGAAGGGACAAGGAAGTGTGCTCCAGTGTCGATCGGTCGAGATGACGTGACGCGAACAAGGTTTTTTCTCGTTTTGGCGCAGATAAGCCTGATATGATCTAAGGCGACGTTCTACTTCATGACAGTGGGTTGTGTGAACATAGGAACAAAACCCTCACTATCTCGAAATTCTTAGAAAATACCTGTCTAGGGCTGAAAGACCTGATCTTCTGCCTTTACAGAGTAGAACTAAAAATGTGGTGATGTCGACCAAACCCAAATTTGGTAACAAGAGCAAAACTTAGCACCGTTATAATTCCCATCAAAACTACTGTTTTAGCATCTTCAGGAAGACCTTCTCGCAAAATTGGACGCGCTTTCAGAGCTCGTTTTCTCGAGCCCAAGCGAAAACATGAATTAAAGAAGGTGAAATGACTTAACTGCCTCAAGAGGACCGATTAATGGCGAAACGAACCATTTCTGCTAACACCTCTCGCCATTACTATTTTTTCAACATTTTATTAATCTGGGTGCACCACTCAGCTGAGGAAACAAAAACGGAATCGATTTGAGCGCGGAATTGGTTCAGAGTTGCAGAAAAAATCTTGAAGAAATTTGAGAATATTTGCTTATTTTCTGTTCTAGGGCTGGGACTGTAATTAAGTGGTTGCCCGCATCAAACTACGTGTTAGGTTGGTGCATGGTTAATGGGGCTTTTTCCGCGACTTATCTCCGGTTAAAGATCGACGGTTTTCAGATTGTCTTCTCATAGAAAATTCTCTTCTTTCATAAAGTAAGGGTGCTAGCGAAAATCGTATTTGGTTTGTCTACACTTTTTCTTCCACTTCGAGAAACGTTGGATTGTTTCGGCCAGCATTCTGCATAGTTGTCAAGATTACGTCCTTCTTCAAGTTGCTAAAAGTTCTTGTTCGTCGGAGTATAATGTGAGGTTTGTGTCTTACTTACGCAAAGATTTTCCAACTTATGTTTGGTAAATGTTCTTCCGCCAAAATTCCGTTCCAAAGGCCAAAAGGCCAATTGCAAAATAACTGTATTTCATTCCAGCAATCCCAAAGTGGTACAGAGAGCATGTGACGGCAAATGTAGTTATGATTTTTGGTAGCATATTTACCACAGGAAAAATACGAATAGTTCTTTTAAAAAAACTATTTCGAACTGCCAATTTTTATTGAGAGGAAAAGCGCGAAGAAAAAGCCGCATTATGTTTTTATGCACCATTCTGTTAGAAAACTTGCCTTCAGTCAGGAAGAGGTGTATTCAGCACAAAATAGCCGCGAAGAGACGTAGTGTCCTCTCTATACTTATGATTTGCATCGAATGCTTTCCTAAAGATACAAATGGAAAAACTGGAGAGAGTGGAGTGATGGATTCCCATGAATCTACATTTTTTAAAATGATTACATGGTTTTTACCCTACAGCATACGTTTTTGAAAACCTAATCTCGTCAAGGTGACTGTGGCGATGTTCGAGAGAAGCATGAGACTCTAATATACCGAGAGCAGGCATTATTGTGAAGGAGCTCAAGCATTGAAAGTTTCAGTCATTAAAACAAACCTAAGACCATAATAATGTTACTAGAGCAAACCTACGACCACAAAAATGTTATATTGAGAAGAAACATAAATAATTTTGATGCGTCTCTGGTCAGAAACCCGGGCATGCATGCACCATTGAGAACAGTCAGGGTAAACGTGCTGACGTCTGTTTTAAATACAGTTAAGTTTTCGCGGATTTAGCAGGTGTACCCTAGGTAATCCCAACGATGCATGCGGCTCCTGAATACAGCGAATGGAAGCAGAATCCAGAATCTCATATTTCACAATACACATTCTCTCGATGAAAATGGTGCCAAATTCCATGCACTTCTCAACCCCACAGCGAAAGAAAATTTTGTGGCTGCATTGCGTTTCTATAAAGGAACTCGGCAGCAAAATGTTCTCAAGATACATACATTTCAATGCACTCTTTCACACATTCCGTTTTGAGATTAGAGAGAGGAAAACTTCATGCAGCCGCAAGCTCGAATTCTCGAAAAATGCTCAAATTTGCGTTCATTTATGTAGCTGCCAATTTTCGGTTCAAACTTAGTAACTTCATATAACAGGTACTGAGTAGAACTTTTCCAAACGTCAAACTTGAATGGTAATTTACTCTCCACTTTACTTTGGATCTCATCCCGGGGTGTATTTCAGACGAAGTACTGCATCAATTATAAGGATGGTCCGAAAGTGTTGCAACAAATTCTACAGTCCTTTTCCAAACGATCATAACAATACTGGTAACCTGCTCTGGCGATTTTTATAGCTGAGTATTAGTAGAACATCATTCTATAGACGAAGAATTCCGATTGGAAACCAAGATATTCTGGACAGGAAAGTAAATGTTGCTGCAAGACTTCCGTATCAACCTAATACCATCCGAGTGCTAATGTTCAAACGAATTTTGAACAGAATTCCGTTTTTTTTTTGTGCCACTGTTAGGTACAAATAGGTACATATAACACAGGCTCCCCTTTGTTCGCCTTTCCTCCCCCCAAACTTAGCTCTCACACTCCGTTAATTCATGAACTTTTGCAGGTGGATGACAAAGGGTGGACAATGCCGTTTGCTTCTTCCCAGATTTGAGCTGTTGAATTCTCACAGATAGGTGCGAAACGAAGCTGAGAGCTGAAGGGAAATAAAGCCAAAGGTGTAAAGGAAACGGTAACCAACCCAATTTCCAAACAGGAGAAGTCTCGTCTACCTAACAAGAATGCTATCGCGAGCGCGTCCACAAGGAGAATTATCCACGCCCAGCTATTATTTTACAATGGAATGTTTGATGCGACAGCTAGCAAATGAAATTACGTGCGAACCCTAACTTTGCTTGCAAATGTTCGCCCAATGACTAACGCACAAATAAAGTGATTTGTGCGAAGTTGGTGGGTTACCGCAGTGTTTGTCTCTGTTCGCTGGACGGAATTCGACAATCGCACAGTTCGCCCGCTGCGTTACGTTTATTTCTGAGCGTTGTTTGTGACAATGCAAGGCGAGCATAGAACAACGGAAGAATTCTTAGCGGAGGTTGAAGAAGACTTGAAGATGGCTATTCCAGAAACAAAAAAAAAACGAGGAAGTAACGAAAGGAGTGGAGAAGGAAGACTTTAGTTACGTATACATGTTAGGCACTGCCACAGACACGGGGACGACCTCGACGAGAAACAAACGCAAGCCAGAACCCGTTCCGCGCTGCGCCACCGGTCGCTGCTTCAAGCGATAAGCGTTTGTTGTCGGGTTACTTCATGTTGATGTTAGTTACAAGGTGACAGAGAACGCCTAACTCACACATTAGTTCAGGGCAAACACAACTCAAAAAACTCTAGTTTATTATTTTATTATATCATTTCTGATGGAGGTGATAGGACAGGCTGGAGATGATTTTAGTGTACTGGTTCAAACGGCTAATAGTTCGACTGACGAGGCTTTATTTGGGCCGTCTGCCCGTATAAAATTCTGCCCACTATGCGAAATTTTCCGCACAGGACGCACTACATACGCTTGCAAAACCTTGCTCATTATTACAAATTCTCACCAACGAAAAAGCACTCCGAAAAACTTCACCTATGGATGCAGCGCTTCATCATTTTCCTCAAATCTCTGTCATCTCTAGTCATAAATTCAATGCTATTTTTGAATTCTCCTCAAGAGAATGAAGCTGTTTTGGAGATTTTTCGTTACCTTTTTGGGGCTGTATACCCCTTTTACTTACTACTACAAGTACTACTACGTACTTGTACTGAGCAACGGACGTTAAAAGGTGGAATTTCCCATGCATTGTGTTTCGTCGGTAGGAGTTTCACATGCTGGACAGAACTTCACGCGGGTAATATTTTGTTGGGCAGAGTATTATACGGGGCAGAATATTATATACCGCACTGGCTTACAAGCAAGCAATGTCAACTATCAAAATCCGACATTGATCTGCAACAATTACTTTGCTTAGCAGATCCCTCTAATTTATCTCCTTTCAATCTGACAAATTGCGATTCCACCTTGAACATTTCCTGATCTGAACAAGACAACTCCAATGTGATTCATAAAATCCGCACTTCATGTGTTGTGACGTTCTAGTTAGTGCATTTGTATTTTTGAGCCTTCCATGCGTGCAGAAATTGGGGATTAAACATTTAGAGAGCAGGCATGATCTCAGGAAACCTGAAAACCGTGTTGTGCATGAGATTGGGAGGTGCACATCCCGCGATTAAGGCATGTATGCTTATGCGAAACACGGTTTTTCAATGAATAATTCCACATATACCAGCCATGGTTAAATCCACGAAAAAACCATGCGTACCCATGTAGATCCGTGGCATTGGACTGCGAAAACCGTTGGTGTTTCGTGTGTTCTGCATCAAATTTGTGTCGGATTTTGGCGAAAAATGGGCTCTGCATAGGGATGCATGGGTTTTGCCTGGATTTCGCCATTGCTTTTATAGAACTACTGATCAAAAAACCGTGTTTCGCATGAGCACGCGTGTCTTAATCGTGACATTTGGATCTTTCAATAATAGTCAAGACGTCATTTTTAAGCAGGAACATAAGTAGAGAGTTGTTCGATGCGTTAACGTTCTCAGGAAACAGAAAATGTGACCTATGTGGGGGCGACGCTTGGTTCTGCGCAGATCTTGCTTGGGTGGCGTCGGTCACGGCGACGACATGATGGAACGAGTCTGATTGTTGGAGCGAGATCAGTAGGGTTTGCGGGCGATTAGCCGTCTCGCTCCCCACATCTCTGCAGAACTTGCTGAGCACTATGTCCCTCCATCAAAATAAACATGCAGTGCATGGTCCGAGGGAAATGGGACATTCGTTGATCGCCATGACAGCAACGAGGGCAGGAAGACTATTACGCAGAAATCACAGCCATGAGCCGAGTTTTATTGCTGTCACAGGAAAAAGGAGCTTTCCTGGCATTCATTCGAGGAACAGGAGGTTCTGTGTACTCGAAAAGTGAGCAAGTGAACTGAGGGCATAGGAAATGTACGTGAACACATGCACTTCACCTGAATACTGATTAGCAGTTGCAAGCAAAATGAGACCTTGTCAGAAGGTGCAGAATATTAGCCATTGCAAAGGGTTTAGAAGATCATTTTGGATGGCAAGCATGCTACAGCATCCTCATTAAATGCAAACTATGTATGGAAGAAGCGCGTTCTGATAATGAGCCCATTTACAAATTCGAAAAATTCGAGCACTTATATGTTCAAATAATTTTGAAAAAATTAAGTGTTCTTTGACCGGAATGCTATGTAGAGTATTTGAAATTATATTTTCGAATAACAGTGCATTCCACGTAGGAGCGTGTTGCGCGAACAAATGCCAAAAGAATTGCTGAACGGAGATGACCTTGGTCTCATACAATGATAAATCGTTGATGATTGCTCCTTAGACTATCACATTTCGTAGATGACTCATACCCGACTGGGATTCATGAACGCGTAACCCAGGTAAACCAGGCTAGGAAACCACACCCTAGACACATCACAGAGATTACCCAGGATGTAGACGCCTGGGCTGCCGTTGGGGAATAGGTGTGGGAGGCGGTCAAGGCGTACGCCGCGACGAAACCGCGCCACACGGGTATGCACCCTAAATCCAGGTTCTTCCCTCAAAGTTGACGCATTGAATCACACCATTGGACACCTCCTTACACTTTTCAGCTACGATGGCATTTACCCCACCTTGGCTTAGAGAACGTGTCTATTTTTCCCCAGCGCTGCTCGTACGTTTGAAGACAGCTGCTGCCGCGACACGCACACGAATCGACCAATCACAGCTCAGCAGCGCACGTCTTGTCACGCAGCCAATAGGCGTATTATTAACACGTTCGCCCTGGGTAATCTCAATTTTGCATGCGGCCCTAGATTTCGCGTCCTTCGTCCTCCAACATCACGTAGCCTTTAGGGTAACAAATCATGCTAACCGTCATTGGTTTACGCGGTTAGCGATCCATGATTCCCAGACCCTAACACGAATGTAAACTCATTTACAAAAATGGGGTTACGGTACAAAATGGATACGATATTCGTGTCCTGCACACTAAATACTCTCCGCATCTCTCTACAGGAAGTTTCAGCTGAATATTTTTGAAGTATTTGGGTCCCTCAAAGTGGAGTTGTTATTATGTATGCACTATGTGCTTTCTCTTAAAAGATGGAGCATAGCAAAATCGCTGAGAGGAGTAGAAGTTAAATTAAGGGTAATACAATTACCCTTAATACAATTAATACAATTATTACATGTAGTTCAATTGTTCTTCATGTAAGAGAAAAACTATTGGGTGAACACCCAACAAAACTTACTTCCCGAATGAGTAATGATACGAAAGCAACTTCCCTTTTACCTGCCGTTACGCTATAGTAATAACGCTGTTTAGTTTTCGGAGACAACTTTTTTTTTCTGGACTTGGGGGGAAGGGGAGGAAGAGCTGTAGGTGGTCTCGGAAAGAGAAACCGGAAGCTCCGGCAATAAGAGGATCCGGACGGCAAAAGTTTGGAAAACAGAAAAAAATAAATCTGAGAAATAGATTCTGAAAATATGAATGAAAAAGAATCAAAAACGCTTAAAGCAAAAATTTCAACCTTTTCGGGAAGAGATTTTTGAAGGTTTTACAGACCCACTCATTCGACTAGCCGTCACCCTGCGTTCGCAACTGGTAATTTACGTACGCACAGTTTGTCTCAAGAAATTGTCAGGTGGTGCGGCGGAGACGCGTTAGGGACTCGAACGTAGGCTACGGTCGAGTAAGCCCAGCAACACACGCACCTTCCGACAGGTAATTCAACCCAGACGGCAGGTGCACGTGTTTCTGTAACATTATTGATTGTTCTGTTTATAATGTTACAAGTAAAACACGTCTCTCTCGCCTGATTATATCTTTCGAAAACTTTGGCACCAAATTTGTTAAAGATACGCTCGAGACTTATAAAAAATTGTTATTGTAAAGAAAGATGAATGGAACTGCTGATGAGTAACGCAGTCATTTGAGCGGCAAGAAAAAAAAAGCTGAACAACTGAAAATTAATACTGCATTCTTCAATTAAAAGAAGTCCTAGGAATTTCTGTCGACACAATGACTAGTCATTGTGTTTATATTATGCTGCATTAAAAAAGCGGCGGAAATGGAGAGGGGAAAGCCATGAGACCCACCATTACGGTATTTTCCTCATAGTCATATACTGGTAAGGCAGATGAATGAAATCGGGCCATCACCATTGGGCTTACCCAGAGTAAATGCATTGGATTCCGTAATAAGAATGGGTAAATTTGCACGGTGTTGACACGTTTAGCCTCAGTCGTGCATGCGGCCCTAGGGGAAGTAGAGGTAGCAGGTTGCAAAGCGTATCTTCGTGTCACCGTTTGTAGGATGCGTATCTACTGGAACTAGTCGAGCCTTAAGAGTAACCTGTTCTCTGTCTGCTATCCTTCCATAATGCGTTGAAAAATACGAAAAAAAGACAAAGATTGATATCGCTCCACTTGCTCTGTCAAAAATTGCAGACGATGTTTTTCGCAATATCGTGTCGCAGAATCTTGTGTAACTTGGCACAAGAGGGCTATTCAGTGTGCTCATCAAGAACATCAGCTTTATTTCGGATTCCTCTGCTGTTTCTATCCGAGATGAAATTTTATCAGGTTGCCGGGAAATGATCGAGACACTCCACCAAAAATTCTTTCTTGCATCCTTCCCCCATGACTTGTACCCGGGGTTTGTGAGTATATGATAACCTCGCCTCTGTGCATTTACGACATGGCTATTGCAGGTCGTAGCGCAGCGCTTTTGCTCAAGTAATAGCGTAAGGTGATGGGCAACTAATTCGAGTGAGTCTCTTTTACGGACGCCTCTTGAGCAACAGTACGAGCAAGAAGGACGACTATGCCATCATTACGTTTAACTCTATCTATACTCATAACCGGGGGAAAATGATGAGAAGTCCTGTTTCCGTAAATTCGAGGCGGGATAATTTGACTTGTACGCTACAATATTCTAGAAATTCAGAAGCATTTTTATCACTCATGGGACCGTGAAGGTATCTTCCTCCACGGGAGAAGAGAGCTGATAGAGGGAGGGTGACAGAAACATCCATAGAGGATAACTGCCAAACTGACCTCATAAAGTCCTCGCAGATGTCAACTGGTGGCGAGCGCATGAACATTTTCAAGTATGTGCAGGTTGGTTCTGCTGAAGGTAACCTATTTCTGATCAAATCCATACGATAGACATTATTTTGTGAGACATTTTGAGTTATGGCAAATTACAGATTTCGACCTCTGTGAAAAAATTCTTTTCTTCAAAATGTGAAGTTGTTTGAGTGAGGAGGTTTCAACGTATTTCCATCGCCAATAAGCATCTACAGCAGTCATAAGAATTTCAACCTCCTTTGCTCTGCTTTGAACCAAGTTACAGACTAAAAGCCAAAAGTTGCAGTCTTTTTGCTCGCTACTGTATGTCTCCTCAATAACATTTACCAACTAGGCGACCATCTGAACTTAGGAGCAGGGCATACTCCGCCGGATTTGTTAGCAAGCAATAGAATGGGTAACATCAACTTTTGCAATAGTCAATTCAGGGCGATGGCCGGCAAATACTAATAAAAGAGACATCTACGAGTCGGAATGCACTTTTTGGTCGACAAAAATCACCCTCATATGGCTTTATCAATTCGTCCTTAGTAGGAGAAGCAGAAATGGATCACATTGCCATACTCACCATCTTTGCCCAATCTTGTACTCCAACTAACACCTTGTTTGGTCGCTCAGGTACTCTTTGGCCTAGCAACACTCCGCCAATTGACGATTTGATCATTGACTGATTGATTCTTTGATCTGTAGTTTCCCCATTTCTGAACCCGTGGAGTCAGGTCTACGCTTGTAAAGTAACCCCATGCGATGTGTAAACATTATGGTTATAACAAGTATTGATGTTTCCTTATTGAGGAGAAAACTTTCAAAGAGCGATGGAAATCTGTAGTGTCCCAATCATTTCCCGACAACCCAATACCTAAAACCACCCAATGTTACCTAACAATTATATTTTCTTTTACTGCTACGCCTGCACAACAGTGACTCTAGCTTAGGGCCTGTCGACATTTTTCATGTTCTGAAGATGTTTGTATTTTTGGCACAACCTTTTCGTTGTAACAAATGAATAAATAAAGAAGCAGGTGAATGAATGAATATATGAACAGGTAAAGAAGTAAATAATATAATAAATAATAATAAAATGTAAATAATAAATAATAATAAAATGCAAGAAATTCGAGCAGCACCACGAACTTAGTGTGATGTTCGTAATAAGCCTGTCAAATTAACATCTTGGACAAGTTTTTTTAAAATATGGTAATTACATTTTTTAACGTTCAATTTTAATTTTATTCTTTTAAATTTTATTTTAAAGCGGGGCAGGTGTAGTAGCGCGCAAGTGTTTTCAAATAAGAGAAGGTTTTCAACAAGTATATTGCAATTACACTTTGTCGCAACTATGCGTATAGTCTAGCGCGTCTAGCGAAGTCGGGAGACCGGTAGATAGTCCGGTCCCCGCCCCTGCTAAATTGCCCCGAGGTTGGCAGAGGAGTCCGAGAGGATGACGCGCCGACTAGATACATCGTGCAAATTTAGAGAGAAGCACAAAGGACTGGCTAGGTTACAGCTACTGCCTGATCCAATTCACTCATTGAAGGACAGGGATTGACCAGGTTGTCGGCGAGAATGACATCTACGTAATACTTTGAGTTTCTCTAAAAGAGAGGACGAATGAGAACTATCGGAGCCAAACAGCTAGCTAGGCTGGGATTCATCAAACGATAACCAAGCAAGCCAACGATGGTCAGCGTGATTGGTTATGGTACAGACTACATAGTTCTAGCTAGTTCATAGTTTAAAGTGAAATTTGGTTTGCTATCCTGGTTTCGCTCAGTTATGTGTTCAGGAATCCTAGCCCTGGATGCAGGATTGCCCTAGGATGGTGGAAGCATGCAGCGCAGTGGAAAGCACATCCAGGTCGACAATACGAAAATATCTCAACTAGAGGTATTAGGCGCGATAATTTATGGAATTCAAGCAATCCAGTTCCCGACTAACAAATGATGTGTGCTTGAAACAGCAGACGCGTGGAGTGTTTTGGAAGCATTAGAGAAGTGGAACGTAAAGCGGAACGACATGGATGCCAGGACAACAGAGGCTTCCTCGTGTGAAGAAGAAACAGGCTATGTTTATAGCAACATTCGGCTGGCCTGTTTCACGTGCTCAAAGTTGACAGGAAATGTGAATTTCTAAATATAGGGGGTCCTTTGGGCCTATTCCTCATTATACAGGATGCTCCGTATGTCTTTGGGAAAGCATTTTTGCTTGGCCAGAAACATACAAAAATGATAGTTGAAAAAAATCAATGGCTACTGAATGTATGCAACCTAGCCGCAAGCATAAATACTACTTTGATTCTGAGTATCCGTCTTCTCACGGACTTGAGAAAGTGGAGGAGAGAGGTAGGAAACGTCGTTCTCCTCCCAACATCTCTTCATCCATTCGTGAGGTGAGCCCCATGTCCACGGATTTCTAGCTCACCTTCTATAATAATTTCTGATTCCTATTACGGAGTACTCACGCACCTTCGAGCATCAGATACTAGTATATAATAGTGCAGTATCCTTTTTCTGGAAAAGGACGAGTCCTGATACGATGAAAGAATGCACTGGCTTCATCAAAATTTCGGCATAAATCCTCACGTTGGTGCTAAAAAGGCGCCTGTGAATATGGCGTGTCGAAATTCCTTAAAGAAGGACAGGGTCGTACAGTGAAAGGAGGTCTGTAAGTCTCACACGTGCAGCAGAATGTACAGCGTTGGAGCTGGGAAAAGGCATCTCTTCTATTGGTCAGTTGGAGGAATTGGCCAATCGCCGTGCTCTGCTGCACCAGCGTTACTAGGCCCACCCAACGAGCTGGGCCTGGACGCATCATTGAGTTACCCAAGGTAGGTGTGTTGCCGTCCGTGTTAACAATGGGTGATTTTGTATGGTACTGACACCTTGGATAATCTCACTGCATGCGGCCCAAAATTTCACAGTAATACCTATCATGACCTAAGAAGGTGGGCGGATTTCAGGTGGTAATACAATATTGTTGACAACAGCAGACGTCTGAAACCGCCTACGTGCCGCCACAGCAAAACTATCAGCATTCAAAAATTTCACATTCTAAAAATTTTCCTTAAATTCAGTACTTCGTCCTGTCAAATGAAGCGGTTCCCCAAGAACAGGAGTGAGGCAGTGATTCTCACGAATCCGGTTTCTTGAACTTTTTTGCTTTCCTTAAACACTATTCTGTCAGCGCTAAGTTTGTTTAGGAAGATTCCTCCACAGTCTGCTCTCTTAAAAACAAATTGCGTCATCGTGAAGGTCATCCTTTCGCGCACCTGCATGTAAATTTGGATGCCGTTCCTGGTCTAGCCCGAACGCAACAGAGGTGCTTCCTGTTTTTTTTTTTCCAAAGAAGAAAGGAGTGAATGCGGTTTTCCCTTGGTATACTTGACAATTTAGCAGTAAATGATGAAATGATGGAGTGCATAGAAGAGTGTTCTAAGGGATAATCTCCAAATATGTACCTCTTTTAGTAGATTTTCATCTTTTCAGTGTATGTAATGATCACGGTTCCATGAAGAAATGAGACCAAATCAAAAGTCATCAAACCCTGTCCCACACCTAGTGCCCAACCTATAATGTAACTCGCTGATGTACGTAAATGGTTACATCAAACCCTTGACATCTTTATGTGAGCTTAAGCCTCCTTCGCTTCGCAGTAGACGCCCAATTATCGAGATATGCAGGTCTTTTCGAACCTGGCTTTTATATTGAATTTTCAGAAGCTATTACATAAGTAATTTTCAGAAGCCATCCATCTTATCTTCCTTACAAAACTTGCTGAGATTTTTTTCGTTTGTCCGATGCACGGACAGCCTTCCACCTAAAGTGGATCAAGGACTTTTTTGAAGGAAAAAAACACCCTGCCTTCAAAAAGAGAGCAAAAGCGAGCAGTTCGTTTACTTTCAGAATGGCAAAACTGCTTGGCTTTAAGCAATCTTTTTTGAGAGAGGCCATGCATTGGACTTCAATTCATTAACTCCAAGGAGCAATTAAAAGCCTTCACAGAGACATGCTGAGGTGGAGGGAAAGACCTGATGTGTCAACTCGGCGGTTCAAGCTCTCTCATCTGGTGTCAATTTAAAGGCTCTGGAGGGATGGTTATCTATGGGGCAAGGTCGAACCATCAACAGTATGTGCGACAGCTTGTCAGGCAGCCCCAAACAAAAGCTTTAGAAATAAAGTAAGAGGACTAAGAAGCGATGAGCCATCTCAAAATTGTCACCAGCCGTTGTGAGATCCACCCACGGCATGGAAGAAGAGCAACTGTTCTATGTCATAGTGGATACGGTGTGGAGAGAAGCAGGTGAGAAGACTGTGCGAAAGGGGATTCGGTAGTAAACGGCTGTCTGTGTGGAGGTGATCGATCAGAGCGACGAAGGATGGCGACGAGAACTCGTTCTGAGTGGCGTGGACGGCGTGGCGTCGAAATTACAAAGAAAGAGCGATCGTATCAACCGCCATGCGACAAACTGTTACGAGCTGAAAACATTGAAAAGTCAAAGTTAACGTCATGGAGCACATGGGCTCCCTGGAGTAGTGGAAGAGGCCGGTGGCTGGCGTTCCGGCGCGAGAATCCGTAGACGATGAGAGGGTTAACAGGCTAGCGAACGAGTTCACAGCGATAAGAAAAGCTTGGAATGGCTGACTCAGGTGACACTTCTGATAAAAACGTCACGCTTACATATGTTTGCTAATAGGTAAGCTGAGTGTTTTGGCTACACGTGAACACATATGTACTGGGCTGGGATTCACGAAACGTTAACCACACAAGTGAACTAGGCTAATGTGATTGGTCATCACATAGACTACATAGTCTTAAGAGATGCAGGACGTAAAAATTGGTTTGCTATCCTGACTTTGTTTGGCGATGCGTTAATGAATCCTAGCCTTAGGGTTTCATGCATCACTGAGATTACCTTGGGCGAACTCGTTAGCACCACACAAATTTGCCTATCGTTAGCGTGGGTGTAAGCGCGTCTACCTGGGGTAATCTCGACGGTGCATCCAGACCCTGGATTGAGTTCATTGCGACTCAGCGGTGCTTACGTGGTGGCGATCTAACGAGAAAAACGTGAAGAGAAGCAGGTGTAGATCTCATCCGGCGGAGCTTCAAGGCTCATTGACACACCTGAGGTCGCATGCGTCATTGAGATTACCTGGGGTAAACGTGTTTATATACTTAGAAGGCCCGTCTTCACCTGTCGTGCGGGCCCAAGCATCGCTTCCATTCGATTCTTTCTCTCGCCTTTGTCATCCAGAAGCATCGTGGACGACGCCCGCGAGAATTTTGACTCGTTTCTAGCTGAGCCTTCAGCTGGATCCGTGGAGCGAAAACATGTGCCCATCTCGTTGGTGTTCTCCCTCGATGTCGTTTTATTTCTTTTGGGATCCATTCCAAAGTTCGTCTTGTAAAGCTATCATCTTCCCTCCGCATTGTATGACCGGCCCATCGCTGCTTAGCTTTTGATACGTATTCCGCTGGATCGTGAAGGTGGGGTATTCATCTCAAATCGAGACTGCGAAGTCCGGCTTGCAGTTGTGTGCGCTTAGTTATACCTCAAAAGACATCGCTCAAACGCTCTGTGCACGGTGCGAAGTGACTTTAAAGGCAGTGTCTCACCTCAGACACACCGGCCGAGAACTGGCGCAAATTCTCGGCCGGTGTACGAAGCGCCTTCCGCATTTTGGCAATGAGAACACCTCTGCGATCAATGAGATCAGCGGATGTGTATGGCGAGACATGTGCCTTCCTTGCCGAGAAACTCGTACGCGCCAAGATAAATTGGCCCCTCAAAAACGGGTTTCTTAACAGTTTTGTTGGAAATCATGCACATAGCTGAGTTCAGCGCGTCGAGGAGGTCCAGGTTCTGTTGATAACTTGAAAACGAACATGAGATGAGAAACTGCCTTTAACGTGGCCACAGTGTCCGACCACGTCTCGTCAGCGTAGCGTGGGAGTACTGTCGAATCGAAGCGATGAGCACGGAGTTCGTGGTCTGTCAGTTGGTCAGCGGCTGACCCGAACGCAGCCCACGCTGCTCTTCTTCTTCTATCCAGCTCTTCTTTGAGGTCGTTCTCCATGTTCGATGAGCGTCCGAGGTACACAAAGGGAATCGTTTCTGCTATTTGAGTCCCTTCAAGTTCTATCCGTTCTCCATCGCAGAAGGCGTTCTTCATGAACTTGGTTTTTGTCCTATTCATCCTCAGCCCTATCTTTTTCCCGACTTCGTTGAACTCGTTAAGTATCGCCTGTGCTTTACCGGTGCTTCTCGAAAAGGGGACAATATCATTTGGAAAACGAAGATTTGAAAGGAATCTTCCATCAACTCGAATACCCCTTTCGTCCCAGTCGAGTGATTTCACTGCCAACTGCAAAGCGGCGGTAAACAGCATCGGCGATATAGTGTCGCCTTGTCGCACTCCCTTCGCAATTGGGATGGTTATGGGGCGCTGAAAGAGCTGCACCGTTGTAGAGCATCGACGGTAGCAGTCGGCTAATGTCCTGTTTACACCACACGAAATTACTCACACGTATACGTTTACACTGACTTGTCTCCTAGAAGGATAAGAGAAATACAGGAAATTTGCACGCCTCACTGTGGACAGGTTGAAATTCTATTAAACGACAGCGAACTACTCTTTCCTTAATGGCGCAGTAATCTGGGGAGCACATCGTTCATCGCCTGTGATTTCTGCACTGGTAGAAAAAGCTGCAACGATGAGCTATTTTAGTCAAAACAGAAGAATGTGCACTGAACCGGTTGAGCATGCAAGGTGTACACCATAGGACCTCGCGCTCAACTCGTTGAGCACGTTCTTCTAATCGTTTTATTCATTCGGGTACTCATTCTGACAGTGCTTACGGTAGGTAGGGTAGTAGCACTAGTCACCGAAGCTATGCGGATACTGAAACACACAGACGGAGACGCTTTTAATCGAGAAAAATGGCGCGACCACACGAGAAATGCCGATCCCTGCTCTAGGAAACAAGGCTAGGAAGAGACAAAGATGACAAATAGTACGTGGAAACCTCTAACAGGTAAAATTTAAAGGAACATTATTATAGGATTTGTATCACGCGGAATCTCACGTGCTCAAATAGAATAGCATGGGCCCAATTAATGCCCGGGAAAGCGCGTGCTCCAGGCACGAATGGGCGTAATCACGATTTGCGGTTTACAAATAAATGAAAAAAATTGAATAATTGATTCCTGGTATTATTCAAACTTTGTGGAGCAACTTTTATGAAACTGTTACTCGGCCATTCAAAGAATATCCTGCTTTCAGAAAAGGAAGTCCGAACGGTTTGAAAATTATTACACTTTGCTCCTCCATCACAATGTTATCGAACTCATTTTTTGAGGAGAGCGTCGTAGTGCCAGTCATGTTATTCATTTTCAAAAAGACGGACTGATTATATGTGTCGTTTCTTACAATTAGCTTGACCGTCTACCGACACTTACCACCCACACGCGCAGCGTCAGGCCGTTTTGCCTTCTTGAGCTTGCTAGCAAACAGCCAAATGTGATTGAAAATTGCCCTGGCCCACTCCGGCATCTTATGAGTTATCTGAGGTCAAAGCTTACTAGTCCCTTCCCCCCTAAAAAAGACCGGGATCGGTGGTCTTCTATGCACTATTCTATTGATGCGTGAGGCTGGTATGTGTCCGACAATCGAGAGGCGGCATTGATATTAAATGAGTTGAAATTTCCTTGGTTTTATCAGTGGTACTACTGCATCAGTTACGACAGTTACACTTTACATTTCACGGCGGTAATGAAAAATTTACGGTCAAGGAGTTCCGAACGTAGGATGTTTTGTTGCGCACCCCAGTCCCGGAGTGGTAATGCATGTGACATCCACCCTGCCTCAATTTGTTAGTGACGAGATGGATTGGTTTATTTGCTCTTGGACCTAAGAGGAAGGTAAAGCAATTTCTGGAGAGACCATGAACGGTAATCTATGGATGCCAGAGGAAGTCACGGACGCGCTGACGAGGCTGGACAAACTCTTCACCTTTTTTAGCCGATTTTTCAAGCATCCGTCGTAAACATCCGGTCATCTGTGGAAATTTAATACTAGCAAGGAACAGAATGAGGGATTCTGATTGCAAAAGCACGATATTCGGAAGGACACTTTGCAAACTGGATTAAATTGTGCAGAGAACTGCCGAAATCTTTTTTTCCTCTGCACGCTGCAGTTTTCAGACAACATGATGTACAAATCACATCGCCGTAAACTTGACATTCTTGAAATAACGACATGTTGGAGAAAACGCGAGATTGCAACTGCGACGTCTGCAGGAGAAGGAATCGCATCATGCGAGGCGAGTTATGGACAGTCCTCGATAATAACAGCCGTCAATGGTAATAGTTTAGAAGCTTAAGGGGATCGGTCGGTCTCCACCATGGACAACTACATCTTTTTGAAGGTTTTTTTGCACGAACGTTATACAGGGGGGGGGACATAAGTTATTGTACATCGTTTGCTGGCCTATTACTCTGCGGTGGTGCAATGTTTTCAGAAAAGCTACGTCTCCTTTGATAGAGCTGGATTTCCTCTATTTTCCGATTACAAATATGCCCTGGATACTCGGGATATGGCGGAGAAATTTTATCAGGAATTTCAAACTCAGATTTTTGGGGTGCCGCCAAATTAAGTCCCCCGCAATTCCTGAGCAAAGCAGCCACGAAAACAGTTTTTCACAGCGGATTTAAGTGGTATAAAAAATAGTCGTACTCTCGAAGCCTATTTCGAGATGTACGTGCAAAATCCACTGCAGGTCGGGGTTGATAAGAGCACAGAACGAGGCTGTTCGAAAAAGTGCTTGGATGAGAAAACCAAGCCTTAGGTTTCGAGCACAGCTGGTCTATATCTGGGCCTACTGATGAGGATGCGTAGCCATTCTGCAGCATTTTTACTCTAGTTTTCAGATTACATCAATATTCCTGCTGATGTTCCGTCTTTCAGTGGAAAAACTCCTGGAACTCAAATTTGGTAAAAATTGGCCATTACCGGTAGCATGGAGTAGCCGCGGTTTTTTGCCCGCATATTTCTTAGACTTCGACTTTTCATGGGAAACCCCGGACATGGTTAGAAAGAGCACTTCTTGCTCTTCAAAAAGCGTATGAGCAGTAAAATCCATTTTGAAAATTTTGTGGATTCTCCAGAGAAAATTGTCACAACAACCCACTTCTCAAAAATTTGTTTCGAGGCCAACTGCTTGATAGCAAAACCTTTCCAATAATGCGGATCTTGACCAGGAAATACGTTAACATTTCTCTATTTGCAGAGAAAAGAGCAATGCATGGGTTCCTGGCGGAGAAATAAAAGATCAAACGTTGTACAATAACTTATGGCGCCCCCTGTATGTATTATATTATGATTTCTCTCTCATAGGGAGAAAAGGTGATACTGCGAGGGTTTTGTATAACAGATAAGAATAACTAATCCTTTTTCATCTGCAGCATTGATCATGATAACAGCATAGTTGGGAGTTCTTGGAGAAAAAACTTCATCAGATCCAAAAGCTATGGCACGTGAATTCTCGTGTCTCATATCCGTCAGATAGTGATCACAACCAGCAGAAAAACAATACTCACGCTAGTTTCGTCAAAAAAGAACACACGGTGTGCAAAGTTGAGTCCTTTTCGTTTCATTGCTATAAATTAGCTAAAACGCAGCGTATTGGAGAATGGTGTCGATGACAGAAACCGTAGTACTCCTCATCCCCGCTTGCATGTACTATCATTAATACACACAAAATAGCAATAAGAACGACAAAGAGAAACATGCCAAGACCGAATTTTTACCATATGGCGGTCGCAATCATTCAGGCTGTTGCACAAAAACACTAGAAGTCGACCAATTTTGCATTCTTCTACGACATTTCGCGTCACGTGGTTAGAAAAAGAAGAACGCAAGCGTCGAATGTGAAAGCTGAGATAAGCTGTTCTGTCTCAATGTCAGGAACGCGGATTATCGGTGTGCGACTGATAATCCGTGTTTTGGCAGAGAACCACGTATGAACAATAAAAGTTGTAGCCATGCGCCAATTCAATTGCCTGGAAAAGCGACTGAGGAATGACATGCGGATGGGTCGTCGGAAACTTTTTTTTTGTTTTTTATCCAAAGTTATTCTTATCCTTCGTCACAATCACCAACTAAGATATATATATATATATATATTTGTATTTATATGAACCACCATTATCAACGACATGTTGCCATTTATCAAGTATTCTACGGATTGCATAGATCCTGGGGAGCTACTTTTTGAGTTGCTGCAAATTGTCGAATTTCCTCCCCCGTTTGTATATGGTTGGACAGCGACAGAAGCAGATAATAGTCTGTTGGTCTGAGGAAGTCTGATGAATATGGTAGGTGGGCCAAAATGTGCTGTCTCAAGCTTCGAAATCATTGCTGGTTCTGCATCGCATTGGTGGACGAGCGTTGTCGTGGAGCAGATACGCCATGTCCTGCTCTGTTCATAGAGACACAGCACGCGATAGAGTTGTCTGCAGCAGGGTTCGGCTGTAACAGTGAAAATCGGTGTTGCCAGTTCCCAATAATTAATACTCTTGCGATTCTATTACCATTGCTCTCTGAGGATGGAGCTTTGGTGTCGAAATCCCAGGGTCCTCAAGTCCATGCCATTGGCGCTACTTTCAAAGAGGTCCATTTTCTCCTCACCGGTGACCAAGTTGTCAAACCAGCCAAGGCTCGTCAAAGTGTCATAAAGTTGAAGCTTGCATTCCTCCACACTTGGAGCCGGTGCCCAGTAAGAACATAAGACATCTCCATGCGCCATATATGTACATACACCAAACTTTCATGTGCTCCCGAGACGGTGCCGATGGCTAGCTATTGTAGAATGATGGCAGCGGCGGATGTCACGCTGTGGATCCTCATCAACCAGCTATAGAAGGCACTCGCCATCCACTTCAACAGGCCTACAAGAGAGTCATGTGTAGCTCAAATCGATGTGGCCGTTTTTGAACCTAAACTGATCCTAACTTTTGCCGTATCGCAAGAGACGGTCGAGGATCTCATTGCATCACGTGTGCTCTGCACTGCGCTGCTACTGTGCTTCCCAAGCTTGTAGAGCAGCGACAGGCTGCTCAGATTCGCGAACTATTTCTTCAGCCATAACCATGATGGGGTGCGACGGCAATTTTGCTATTGGTAGTCTATTGCCCAATCGCTTCAAAATACAGGATGGGAAGCTCCAAGATGATTCTAGGATGAGATCAGGATACAGAAGTAAGTGGCGAAACTCTTCCGACAACCGAATACTTTTCAGTGTGATGAGCATCCCGCAACATACAGAGTATGAATAGCTTCCTTAAGTTTCTAGTGACCTACCAGTGCATCCGTCTTCTCTGATAAAAAATGTTTAGGAACGAGCTGGCTTTGTCGAACGAAAAGCGGAATTTGCGTGTGGTTCCTGCAGCAGTTTAAAACTAAGAACCTGTTTGCAATCTAATTTGACTTTGACATCTTTTTTTTAAGCTCCAGTAGTGCATATCAGCAGTCATAGCTCAGAAATAAATTTGACATATATTTCCACCTATTTTTATATCAGCCAAAAAACCAGGTGAAGGAAAGTTGAGAATTCAAAATTACTGGAAAGGCATGAGGAAAAAGCGAGACAACATAAGCAAGGTGGAAGGGCTCATCGCCCTCTCGATTGGTTAACTCTGGGGAATCAGCTTACTCAGAAGTTGGTATCGATTCTTTTTTTTTAAATTTTGATTGGTCTGCACATACGTACGTAGCTTGATGGGGTCTACATATTTATGCATGCAGAATCCGGTTTAGAGATGAGAATGCTTGTTAGTGTAAAGTTTCAGTGCATGTGAGTTTGGTTTACTTCTACTAGTAAAAAGAGAGAGAAAGAGGCAAGCTATTCTGACAGAGAAGAAACTAGGAAGCGTCTAGAAGAGCAATTGCCATCCCTTGGGCACTCTTACATCGCGTTGGCTATTTGGTATTCTGGTACTGCCCTAGGGCAACCCATAAATGACGTGATCTCAGTTGGGAGCTTCATTTTGTATTAATTTCACAGCTTGATGGCTCCTTGTTCTTCGTTGGTAGTAGCCTTCTCATTATACCCTCAACATGACCGACATGGGCCCGTTCCACTCAAAACAATCATCTGAAAGTGATGCGAGGCTTAGCTGTTAAGTACATATGAATACCGAAAGGGAACGATGAACAGGCTCCGTTGACTGCTTAGAAATTCTTTACTCATGGAATAAGATACATGGAACAGGTAGACATTAGCAACAATTCTACGTACAATTTTCTGTAGGCATCGACAATACTACCTCTATTTCTGGAATCGTCGGTGCAGTAAGTTTCTCACACTGCGATCTCACCAGATCTTGTTGTGAAATTCGATCTATTCAGAACTCGAGTCGCTTTACCCCTACTGAGTCGGCTGCTAAAGTTCCCAAAGGGGAACCTCTCACACCGCGTTGTCACCAGATCACAAACTTCTTCGTGCATGTGTTACTTGAAAATGACACCACTGCGGACAAATGATGTCAAGCATCTTCCCCATTGAGGGCCATGATCTTGGTTGGGGAGAAACAGTTTAACTCAGTATAAATGTGGAAGGAAGATCAGGGTCGGGAATTTGATCGCAGTCGCAGGACTTCTTCAGTTCAAGCTGACTCAAAATGAGAAGTACCACTGGCATGAGTAACATGAGACACTAACTAAGATAACTAATAATTGTTAGCGTGACTGGTTACCACCGTCCGTGATGCTGTCATCCGTTATGTTTGTGATGATATCCGCACTCATAGAGGTGTTTGTTAAGTCATGCCTGCAAAATTATCGTAACTACCATGAGGAACAGCACAGGAGCCCCGAACTTGCTTGTTTTCAGAGAAACGTTGAGCTGGGATTTCAGAAAGGTTGATCACGCAAACCAAGAAGGGCTATGATTATTGGTTACCTTATAGACTAGCTGATGTAAGGAGACTCACTGTCAGGGTGAACGTTGGCTAGCTAGCCTGATTTCACTTGGCTATGCGCTCATGAATCCCAGCCCCGGCCCAATAAGGACAATCAGTGACATCTACAGAAGTGACATCCACAGAACGTTGGCAACCGAGTCGAAAAAGGCTGCTGCTGTATGCTGTGGTCCTTACCCAACCCTATCAGAGGTCAACGAAATGTGACTCACAACAGGTTTCCCTTAACAAGAATCTCCTATTGCAAAGAATAAATGTGTAGTTACATATTACCGAGCATCGAAACTGATTTGCTTTCATCGAAAGTAAACGAAGGTTGATTCTGTGAAGGAAGTTCCAAGGCTTCAACAATGATTTTTACGTTCACAAAGAGACGCCAATACTTTGTTTTCTTTTCTCGTAGAAGTGATATCTGACAGAGGTTGAGGACGGGACCATGTGCAAACCACAAGCGTTCAGCAAACATGCATGGCGGCGGCGACTCATAAATTTCCAAGACGTTGATGTGGATGATTCTGCTCTGTTACTTCCATGGTGGCACGTTATACGAATTTCACATATGCCATTTGTATGCTATTATAGCATTTACGTATCTACAGTGGCGGTCACAAATTTAGCACGCACACGACTTTGGACGACAGAATTTTCTGCATATCTCAGCCTTGGGAATGAGCAATCAGAACCAAGTTTGACTACTAAAGCTACATATATTGAGGCTCTGGAGGGAAGGGGGGGGGCTTCCTTCTTATTGTATACCACGGGCTCAGAGCCGCTTAAATTATGATTAGTTAGATGATTAAAGAGTAAGAATTCGATACCATCGGTTTTGATCGCACTCTGTGCAAAATTTCTGTATCTGCCTATGGAAAAATTGGGATTCATACTGGACATGTTTCTCTTCAACACTTGCCCACGAACTACCGTATTTTCTGCTGCGGATGGAGCCAGGAACAGAAGTCAGCAGTCTGCTCTCTGGTTAAGGCGTATTTCTTGGCTATTCGCTATGACTAGAAAAGAAGAATTGCTCTAGTTTTTGATCGCGTAAATAAAGATCTTGAAACATGGCATACTAACTTAGAAGGTTCCGGGCTTACTAGTCTCATTCAGAGTTCAAGTAATGCTCGAAATATTTCCGTTACTCCCTTACACCATTCTATTGGATGGTAGAAAAAAGTGGTATCACATTCAATAAAATTGCAAAAAAGGAGTTCAAGTGATTACAAGGATGAAGTATACACTTTGGCGGCGGATTCTTCTCCGATATGAGCTGCTCACGGGCAACAGTTACTCACGTGAAATCTTCGAGGATTGCATAATTATCAATATTTAATTAGATGAAGCTTTCGACAATCTGGAGGATTTGCTTCTGTTCCTGGCTCCATCCGCAGCAGAAAATACGGTAGTTCGTGGGCAAGTGTTGAAGAGAAACATGTCCAGTATGAATCCCAATTTTTCCATAGGCAGATACAGAAATTTTGCACAGAGTGCGATCAAAACCGATGGTATCGAATTCTTACTCTTTAATCATCTAACTAATCATAATTTAAGCGGCTCTGAGCCCGTGGTATACAATAAGAAGGAAGCCCCCCCCCTTCCCTCCAGAGCCTCAATATATGTAGCTTTAGTAGTCAAACTTGGTTCTGATTGCTCATTCCCAAGGCTGAGATATGCAGAAAATTCTGTCGTCCAAAGTCGTGTGCGTGCTAAATTTGTGACCGCCACTGTAGATACGTAAATGCTATAATAGCATACAAATGGCATATGTGAAATTCGTATAACGTGCCACCATGGAAGTAACAGAGCAGAATCATCCACATCAACGTCTTGGAAATTTATGAGTCGCCGCCGCCATGCATGTTTGCTGAACGCTTGTGGTTTGCACATGGTCCCGTCCTCAACCTCTGTCAGATATCACTTCTACGAGAAAAGAAAACAAAGTATTGGCGTCTCTTTGTGAACTTAAAAATCATTGTTGAAGCCTTGGAACTTCCTTCACAGAATCAACCTTCGTTTACTTTCGATGAAAGCAAATCAGTTTCGATGCTCGGTAATATGTAACTACACATTTATTCTTTGCAATAGGAGATTCTTGTTAAGGGAAACCTGTTGTGAGTCACATTTCGTTGACCTCTGATAGGGTTGGGTAAGGACCACAGCATACAGCAGCAGCCTTTTTCGACTCGGTTGCCAACGTTCTGTGGATGTCACTTCTGTAGATGTCACTGATTGTCCTTATTGGGCCGGGGCTGGGATTCATGAGCGCATAGCCAAGTGAAATCAGGCTAGCTAGCCAACGTTCACCCTGACAGTGAGTCTCCTTACATCAGCTAGTCTATAAGGTAACCAATAATCATAGCCCTTCTTGGTTTGCGTGATCAACCTTTCTGAAATCCCAGCTCAACGTTTCTCTGAAAACAAGCAAGTTCGGGGCTCCTGTGCTGTTCCTCATGGTAGTTACGATAATTTTGCAGGCATGACTTAACAAACACCTCTATGAGTGCGGATATCATCACAAACATAACGGATGACAGCATCACGGACGGTGGTAACCAGTCACGCTAACAATTATTAGTTATCTTAGTTAGTGTCTCATGTTACTCATGCCAGTGGTACTTCTCATTTTGAGTCAGCTTGAACTGAAGAAGTCCTGCGACTGCGATCAAATTCCCGACCCTGATCTTCCTTCCACATTTATACTGAGTTAAACTGTTTCTCCCCAACCAAGATCATGGCCCTCAATGGGGAAGATGCTTGACATCATTTGTCCGCAGTGGTGTCATTTTCAAGTAACACATGCACGAAGAAGTTTGTGATCTGGTGACAACGCGGTGTGAGAGGTTCCCCTTTGGGAACTTTAGCAGCCGACTCAGTAGGGGTAAAGCGACTCGAGTTCTGAATAGATCGAATTTCACAACAAGATCTGGTGAGATCGCAGTGTGAGAAACTTACTGCACCGACGATTCCAGAAATAGAGGTAGTATTGTCGATGCCTACAGAAAATTGTACGTAGAATTGTTGCTAATGTCTACCTGTTCCATGTATCTTATTCCATGAGTAAAGAATTTCTAAGCAGTCAACGGAGCCTGTTCATCGTTCCCTTTCGGTATTCATATGTACTTAACAGCTAAGCCTCGCATCACTTTCAGATGATTGTTTTGAGTGGAACGGGCCCATGTCGGTCATGTTGAGGGTATAATGAGAAGGCTACTACCAACGAAGAACAAGGAGCCATCAAGCTGTGAAATTAATACAAAATGAAGCTCCCAACTGAGATCACGTCATTTATGGGTTGCCCTAGGGCAGTACCAGAATACCAAATAGCCAACGCGATGTAAGAGTGCCCAAGGGATGGCAATTGCTCTTCTAGACGCTTCCTAGTTTCTTCTCTGTCAGAATAGCTTGCCTCTTTCTCTCTCTTTTTACTAGTAGAAGTAAACCAAACTCACATGCACTGAAACTTTACACTAACAAGCATTCTCATCTCTAAACCGGATTCTGCATGCATAAATATGTAGACCCCATCAAGCTACGTACGTATGTGCAGACCAATCAAAATTTAAAAAAAAAGAATCGATACCAACTTCTGAGTAAGCTGATTCCCCAGAGTTAACCAATCGAGAGGGCGATGAGCCCTTCCACCTTGCTTATGTTGTCTCGCTTTTTCCTCATGCCTTTCCAGTAATTTTGAATTCTCAACTTTCCTTCACCTGGTTTTTTGGCTGATATAAAAATAGGTGGAAATATATGTCAAATTTATTTCTGAGCTATGACTGCTGATATGCACTACTGGAGCTTAAAAAAAAGATGTCAAAGTCAAATTAGATTGCAAACAGGTTCTTAGTTTTAAACTGCTGCAGGAACCACACGCAAATTCCGCTTTTCGTTC
>JARK01001620.1:49955-62024 GCA_000688135.1 Ancylostoma ceylanicum
GTTTTTATCGACGGAGTTGAATCGCGGTGGAAGCAGCTGCGGAAAAACGAGCTGCACAGCCTGAAAACGCAAACCTTCTACTATTAAAAACCTCAAAAAAATTGGGACCTCAACGGACCAGGTCCTCTGATATTCGTGCCCGTATATTATAGCAGCAAAGGTTGTAGCCACCGCGTACATGGTCAGGGGTTCGATCCCTCACAGTCGAGGATTTTTGGAAAACGTTGAAATGTACGCGGTGGACAAAAAACGTGCATTAACTATGCAATGTTGCTTACGTAACTAATGTGGCTGAGAACACATCAAGAAAAAACATCTACATATGTACATCTACATCATCTACATGATGTAGGGTTCGATCCCTACCGAGGCTAAAATTTTTGCTGAGGGTTAAAGCGTGGGTGGTGAGCGACTTTCAGCCTGAAAACGTCCGTACGGAGTTTCTTAACGAAATACCTTCGTATTCGTCACGAAAAACAACCATACACATCATCGACGTGGTCAAGGGTTCGATCCCCTCCAAGGCTAGAACTTCTGCATGGCGTAAAATGGCACGCGCTTGTAGTAGACTCGAGAAGATCTACCGTAAAGCACGAAATAACTGTTTATAGGCCTGCAGGACTGGGTAGGACTTTCAGTACGGACGTGCAAAAATTCCCGCCTAAAATTTAGACCCGTTCAGAGGCATGGTTGTAGTCGGACACGAATATCAGAGGACCTCGCCGGTTGAGGTCCCAATTTTTTTCAGGTTTTTAATAGTCGAAGGTTTGCGCTTTCAGGCTGTGTTGCTCGTTTTTCTGCTATTGCCTCCGTCGCGATTCAACTCCGTCGATAAAAACTCGATAAAAAGGCCATTTTTATCGACGATTCCTCATCTCCGTAATTTCTGTGCTGAATCTTTCCCCTTGAACCTGGAGACCTGAAACTTGGGGATAAAGCACTATTGGGTAGGGTCCATATAATGACTTTTTACCGGCCTGCAGGACTGGGTAGGACTTTCAGTACAGACGTGCAAAAATTTTAGCCTAAAATTTGGACTTGTTTAGAGGCATGGTTGTAGTCGGACACGAATACCAGAGGACCTGGCCCATTGAGGTCCCAATTTTTTTTAAGGTTTTAATAGTCGAAGGTTTGCGCTTTCAGGCTGTGCAGCTTGTTTTTCCGCAGTNGAAACTTGGGGGGAAAGCACTATTGGGAAGGGTCCATGGAATGACTTTTTACCGGCCTGCAGGACTGGATAGGACTTTCAGTACGGACGTGCGAAAATTTCAGCCTAAAATTTGACTTCCTCACCCTCATGACTTTTTATCAGTTGTGCAGTTGTGTCTTCACGAAGGCGGGGCACTGCCGATTGATTACCGAGAAGGAAATTTGTGTGCAAAGGGGGGGGGGTCGTATCTTTGGTGGCTCAAGGGGGGGGGGTCGTATGGGGGTCGACTTTTTACCATCATCATGCTTGACCCTGAAAGTGGTATGGTCGACCACCAAAGGTCATGGCACGCTGGGTGCCGAAAACTATCGATATTTGAGATATTTGAGAAGTGTCGAAACGAATATTCAAACGATAGTTCCAAAGTTGCAAAGCGGAATTCTTGAATCGTTTTGTGATGGGTGATGTATTGTGGATCCATCGCTATGACCCTGAATCCCAGGGAAAAGCATTGAATGAAGGTGTCATGGTCCTCCGAGACCAATGAGACCGCGGATAGAACTCACGGCAGGAATAGCTTCGGCCACAATTTTCTTGAATGTGGAAGTTTTCCTTCTGGTTGACTACTTTGAAGAGAATGCCACCATTACGGGACACTATTACGCTTACTTTTCCAACTTCGAGAAAGAAACAAAGAAAAGCGCCTTGGGAAGGTGATCCGTGGAGTTCTCTTGTTCCAGGACAACTCACCCGTTCATTGGTCAAAATTGCAGTAGCTGCCACACAAGTATGTGGATTCGAATTACTGAATAACCCACCTAATACATAGTCTGACTATTTTCTGTTCGAACACTTGAAGCAGCTTTGTCGTGGAATGAGATTCAGGGACAAAAACGAACCGAAGTTGGCCGATAAAAGGTTCATATTCCGACGGATGTGGGAAAATTAATTTTTGAACAGTGTAAAAATTTGAATTCGAGATTTGGGAAGTGTATCGGTGTTGGAGGGTCCTATATTTGATCATAAGACAATTTCGTTGCTCTTGGTCGTTTGGAAGAAGTCTAGGCCGGTAACTTTTTGATAGGNTTGGAGGGTCCTATATTTGATCATAAGACAATTTCGTTGCTCTTGGTCGTTTGGAAGAAGTCTAGGCCGGTAACTTTTTGATAGACCTGTAATTTATCAATTGTCTTATTATGTGCACCAGTACCCACCAAACCAATTACCCAGTAGCAGAGAGGATTTTCATAGAAGCCAATTCGTGCAGAGAGCTCTACGAAAAGCTCTTCTGGGTTAAGGTTCTTCAAAGTTCGGGGTTGCAGCTTCCTTAAGTTTCTAGTGACCTACCAGTGTATCCGTCTTCTCTGATAAAAAATGTTANTCAATTGTCTTATTATGTGCACCAGTACCCACCAAACCAATTACCCAGTAGCAGAGAGGATTTTCATAGAAGCCAATTCGTGCAAAGAGCTTTACGAAAAGCTCTTCTGGGTTAAGGTTCTTCAAAGTTCGGGGTTGAAAAGAATATTAATGCAGGTGAACAATACCCGGAAAGAGTGAAGTGTGAATATAAGTAAAGATTAAAAAACGTCTTTGAATAGAACAATAGGGTTTTAGAGAGCGATTATTCCCATAACAAGAAAGAGCGCAAACGCTAAGTTGTCCTTAGGGTACGTCTCATGTTCTCGTTCATTAATCTCTTCAGGAGCACCATTATTTGCCAACGCGAGACTGGCGATTGGGTGCTAATTATATTCTGCTAATGAATAGATGCTGAATGTGTACGCTCGAGCAACTCGTCCTTCTTTTGTCTTTGTGGAAGACGCTCATTCGAAAGCATTCACGCCTTCGGTGTCCTTGCAAGGCTAGGGAAATACTGCCTAATAAGTTAGCTCTCCCCATTCGCTCCTTCAGCTCGGGAAAAAAGAAATAGCTCTGGTGAAGCCAAATTTTCAGCAAAACATGACTGAGAACTTTGTGGAAAATTGTAGAATACGATAATAGTCTGAGGACCAAGATACGGAATAAACTCTGAGGACCAAGATACGGAATAAAATTAGCAAAATATTTTCCGTAGTATTGGATAGCTAACAATGATAATTTACAACATAATAATGAAAACAAATGATCGAAAATAATCCACACAAAGTTTTTGTTTATTTTATAAAGTAAGTTTAAAATTCCATGACCCAGAAGTTGCCCATCTTCGTCTACCGCTTCAATCATCTATCAGCTGCGCTCATTCTGAGCGGCTAGAGTTCGAAGAAGTTTTTTTTGTTAACTCCTCCTTTGCTAAAAGATTCACCAAAACAGCGCTATGGCAGTTTTGTGATCCATAGTTTGTGGAAGTGGTAGGGCATGGCAGAGTAAATACGTGAGACCACGCCTCTCTATGTATGTAGCTTTCCGCAACGTGGCTCATGGAAAAATTTTTTGAATCACCCAGGCCATGGGCGTCTGATATGCCATCTGCGATACGATAATCGCCGGGTTTTATTAGACTTATTGTTTATGGAGAACAAAATTTTAAAAAATATTAACTGTAATAACAAATAACTAATAAGAATTATTCAAAAAATAACAGTGAAAATGAGCAGTTAGAAATCTACTGCCGCAAAGCTGTGGCTTGTATTGTTAGCCAATTTCGAAAATTCGGCGACCCTTCTCGGGAAGGGGGGGGGTGGGCCCCCTGCGTCCGCCACTGCTAGTTGCATGGGAACCAGAAAAGCAGCAGGGGAGTTACGTAAACTATTTTGGATGTGTTTGTAATTGCATGGCCTTTTCTCACTGCTGGTGAGTTCTAGGGATGATCAGAAAGCTATACTTAATTTCTCCACAGTAGTGGGAACGAAACGAAAACGAGGGGTTCCCTCTTTTTCTCATCTTTTCATCTTTTCTCTTTTGCGCATTTATACTACGTACATATGAAAGCAACGTTGCACTGGAACCAAAAATAAGAGATCGGAGAAGTTCAACTGAAAGAGGAGTAACGTGATGAACGATTTCAGGGCGGGTGCGTGAAGGATTCTAGAAATTTAGAGCGCTCGTCACCATCTTGTGTGAAACAATTTCGTCAAAGCTATTTTGGGGGAACTGTGCGAGTCGCTTTTTTCTGAGGACTGCACGCAACCGCTAGAGTGAATTTTCAGTTATTCGAGACCCAATTCAATTAAACGCAACCAAGCGTCACGAGCGGCTTTATTGTCCAAGCTGGACATCTAGTTTTTTTTTCATAAAAGTGCAAGGAAAACGTCTAGACACCACCCAGGAGCGCAACGAGATCCTTCTGTCGCATCCGTTGCTGAATGAACTGGAATGAAGTTTCTTTTTCCAGAGATGTCCTTAATCTCATGGAATCGCATTGCTCGTAGAACAAATTTCATCGAGTCGGAAACATCTAAGGAATGTTCACACGGTAAGAACTAAGAAGGTTAGTTTTATAGCTCCCATGATCCCAAGATGAATTTCAAAACGAATCGAAAGATTGAAGGAATGATCAGTTGGTCTTATGTTCAACCATCAGCACAGCTAAATTATTTGGAAAGTAGGAATTGTGTTCGTTGAGTTGTCTCAGGAAAGTAAAAGTATTTGTGGAGGACGGTTCATGCGACGAGAAATGAGAAAAAATCAAACCTAATTGGGATGGATGTAGCAGGCTGGGAACGTTTGCCCTCAATTGGTTCCTTTGCCATCTTTTTTTTAAAGAGTTCAAAATGGTATTTCATGCATCGCTGATTCTCAATGCATGGGCCCGCTCTTCCATAGCCCCTAGCTGGTCACGTCATGCTCGTCAAGACCTTGGCTTGCGTGCAGCTTAGTTTTAAAGGGAAATAAATCGACTCTGTGGTCTATGTTGCTCGCTGGTCAAATTTTCAAGTGGTGTACACGTCTTATACAGTTCTTCTCGAAAAGATAGACGGATTCCGTGACTGCAGAAACGCGGCGAGATCTGAACGGCGGATGGGGAGAGAGCACGCTCCAGACAGGTGAGAGGGTGGATTAGGTCCCGCCGCAATGCTGTAGCCGCGACGCTATTAAACCGCACGCGCAATCATTCTATCTTTTCGACAGGGACTGTAAGTTTCGTTTCTTTTTGATCTGGCTTCACCATTTATGAGAATATTCGAGGCACCAAGTAAACCTTTAAATATCCACATGCCTTATATGTATTAGGTCGACAAGTATGAAATGTCTGATTTTGAATGAGACAGTTTCGAGTAATGTTTCTCCAACAAGATTGGGTACGAGCAATCCAAATATGCCCCTATGCTACCGGCACAGCCTTGCCATCTTACCGGTAGCATGGTTGCGCTAACAGCTTGGAAGCCAGGGAAGCAGGCGGCAATAACGTGGCGAAGGGCATTTCCAACATGATGTTGAAAGTGGAAAATTTTCTCTACCAATAAGTGGACTAATCCTTGGGAGAAGTTGTGATCAAGTAGAGCAAGGTTTGTCCAGTGCAACGAATGGCAGGTGGATTCCCCTCCTTGATTCCCTGGTTTACGCAGCGCAGTTGTGCAAAGAATGGTCAAAAAATGGCACCAATTTTTGAGGATCAAACTGTGAAAAATTCGTTCATCGAGCCACTTTACCTTGTCGTATTGCCTTGAACACCTGAATAATATAGGGTTACGAACGCCAAACCTTGCTGCATATACAGGCATACTGTGGCTCCTATCCGCTCAAGCCACAGCTTCCAACGCATCATAATCCAGGTTCATCACAACGCTCACTTTGCAGGTTTATTTCACCAGAAAGAAATTTCTCAAAACATCGATGTCCCGTTCCTTTATTAGCCACTCCCTTTCTAAACATTTCTAGAGCATTTCGAGTTGTCCTTACTTACAGGCTCCGTGATGGAACCAATATTCCGAAATATTACGATTTTTTGTCTTCGAGTAGTTTCGCAAAAGTTCCTCTCGAACAAAAATTTTTAAGTTCCAGAATTTACCTTCATAATGGAAAGAAAGATGAGAGTGGACCTAAAGAAACCCCAAAGATACGAGTTGTCAAACTAACCTCTCAAAAAATCAGACATTTCATACTTGACGACCTAATATATTCAACAAATAAATGAACTGCTGATTAGGAAAACTACGTAGAAATTGAGGGAAAATAGAAATTGAGAAAATCAAATTACACGACTTTCTTCAGCAATTTTCAGCAGATCAATCTTGCCAGAAAGCAACGCTTGTCACGTTGTCTCATCAGCGTCTTCTAGTGCACCAGTAAGTAATTAACAATAAGCAAATATATGAAGAAATGGGCAAGCATTTGATTAGAGGAGTGAATAAATATATACGCACATGTATAGGTACTTCACAAAGTTTTGAAGTGATCAGCGTTAGTAGGTTCTTTTTCTGATGCATCACGCATTTGACTTCATCTGTGCATCGTAGGGGCTTTGAATGCGTATGTGCCCTGTACAGTACCTTGCGGGGGGCATCCGATGAACCAGGTCAGTGCCTCATCCTCCTTTGCCACCAATCTACCGTTCCCGGAGGGATGGATGGCTTGATCGCCCGGAGATGTGGATCGAACCATCGACTGTATGCACGAGCAGCGGGCCTCTTACCACTACGGTACGTGCGCCCAGCATAGATAACCAAACAATAAATAAATTCCATTGTGTGGCATCTAGCTGCAACTTCTGGGAAAATCAGTAGAACAACTGTGGAGTGTTGACCGCAGCTTAGATTTTTCCTTATTTATTTACTTCATACACCACATGGGTGCACCATCAAAAGTCATGTATAAGGATGCATAACTAGCAGGAAACATGTAAACTTAAGCAGAAAAAGCTGAACAATACCTAATAACTCAACCAATAGCAACAGCGTGTAGTTCTAAGAGAACGAGATGAGAGGACTATTACCCAGCTCTTGTAAATCCATGTCAAAAAATTTTGTCAAACGGAGCTTAGGAAAGTGGGAACGCACGTGAAAGATTCGCGAGAGGAAGTGCAATAATGGGCTGAATAAATTTCTTTAGCACAGCTGGAAGAGGATCAAAAAGGAGAATAAAATTAAAAGTCAAATTTTGAAGAGGAAATACAAATTTCGCAGAAAATAAACATTTCACCTGGAAAAGGTTGGTGTCTGTGCAAGTGGTGCTGGTTAGAGCAGAACTGAACGATGATCACGGAGATTCTCCATTTGGGAAGTCTGCAAAAGATTCGTGTGAAACAAGGGTTCCTTTGTCAGAGCCTGGAAAGTCAAGAACTTAGGCCATCTACCCTCTCAGACGCCTCATCACGCTACTAGATACGATTTAGCAAAAAGATAAACCAGAACCAGTACCAGAAAAAGCAAAACCACTAGCTCTGACCTTTCTAGCTGTAGTTCCGCCATGTTAGCGGACCACCTAAGCACGAGTACCTTTCATGCTCTGACGAAGGTGACGACGCCGAAACGTTAGCCGAATAAGCTTGTATAACTATCTTGGTGTATTGCTCAACCAGTGCTATTCTTATTCTACTCAAAATGCCAAGATTCAACGACAGTCGAACTTGGGATCTACAAGAGTTTCTGTAGATTCACAAAATTGTATCAATAAGAAAACTAAACTATTCCTAGAAAAGAAGGTGGAACACTTGAAGGTGAAGAAGATGGCATCCGCGTCTGCGTCTCTTGCAGACCTCAAATAACTTCATAATTTGCGGAATTGCAAGGCAGGACTATGTAGGGTGCATAGAACGCTAAGAAGAATCGAGAATAAACAGTTCTTTTCAGATAACCAACTGAGCCTTTTTCCATCTCACCTGTCGAAAGACTCCAGTTCGTTGATAAGCAGAAATGGCTCCAGAAATAGCCACGTCAAAGGACAGTATGACCTCACTTCCGCTCACGCATTTTTGTGGAAGTGATGGAGGTTAAAATGTGTGAC
The DNA here is from genome assembly GCA_000688135.1 of Ancylostoma ceylanicum. NCBI lineage: Eukaryota > Metazoa > Nematoda > Chromadorea > Rhabditida > Ancylostomatidae > Ancylostoma > Ancylostoma ceylanicum. Next base: position 57,991 of record JARK01001620.1, read on the forward strand.
ATGCACGTTAGGGTTTAGAATCTCACTTACTGCTTTGTGATTTCCTCTATTCAGGAACATGAAGCGACTCGCATTTTGGCTGAAAGTGGAATTGGGGCTACAGACAGCATCTACAATGACGTGGATTTTCCAAATATTTCACGGTCGTAAAATTTATGAACAGCATGGACATACACATTTACTAACATGTAGAATGTGGAAATCCTAAAATACAAAAAAAAATTCACGGGGACTGGAAATGTGAATGACAAACTGCTACATGACGTTTCATTCGTATGTTTTGCTGAACATACGCCTATCTTGAGCTTGCACATTATATTGTTTTATAGACATCGTAGGAAACACTTTTTTTGCTGCGGCTGACACGCAGTTACCCACCGCAGGAATTTTTTAGAACAGAGTAAGCGAAGGAATAATTGCGTGGATAAATAAATACATGAATAGGTAAGCGGATGTTGTAAAAGCATGCTAATAGCCCGAGAAATAATAGAATAGAAAAGAATAGAAGGCCTGTAGAATGAAATTTGAACTCGTCGAAAAACCGCAGGTAAAGCCACAGCTGTGAAGTGGTTCCGCTACTAATTTTTCCTTCTGTTCGGCTTGGAACCGAGTTGAAGATATGTTGCGCTTTCTATGAGGTTTCGTGAGCGAGAGTGGGGTTGGGGTGCTAGTCTTTGTTTTTGTTCTACTTGTGGAAACAGCTCCTGTAGGACGCATTACGAATACGGAACGGGATCAGCGACATGACAAAGATTTATCCCCAAAGACAAGATTTTACACCTTTCCCCAGCCCACGCAGAAAGTAATATCATTACGGTGTGGACGTGAGTAGTCTTACTATGCAAAAAGCTTTTGAACGAACAAAGGATAAAGGATAAAGTGGTCGGCGTTGATCAATCCCATCATGTAAGATGCGCCACGCAATCGACTTCATCTGAGCATCGTAGAGGCGTTGAATGCGTATGTGCCCTATACAGTGACTTGCGGAGGGCACTCGATGAATAAAGTCAGTGCTTCATCCTCCCAGACTCCTCTGGTACCAATTTACCGGCCTCGGAAGGATGGACTGCTTGGTTGGCCGCGAGCGCGATCAAACCATCGACCGTGTGCGTGCCCAGCGAACCTACCAAAGAGTGCAAAGCAGACCACGACACGTACTCCATCCGCCAATTATGTTGCAAAAAACTGTAGGATTGATCTGATCATCTAAAAGAATTGTGTTCACGTATATTACCAGTCAGGGAAAACTTTTAGAAACAGATACGTGTGCTGGAAGGACGTGGGAATGTAAAACGCAGTATTCCACGCCCTGGGACGCAGAACTTTCAAGATCATTCCCTGCTGGAACTTTGCAGCATTAATTCTTCGATTTTGAAACGCAACTCTATTTCTGAGGGTTCACGGCATGTTTGAGGAAGGTATTCCATAGAACCACCTCGGTTTCTGAACAAACGTAGGTACAATTCGAAAAGTTGGCCATGATTTTAAGCAACACATCGCATGACATCGCCATTTCCTGTCGTAATCGACGATTTCTCTCAATTTCCAACAGTGACCTTAGTAAACCACAACGAGGTTACGGTACAAGATGAATACACTATCCATGTTCAGCACCTTAAAGAAACCCTCTGTGCAAAATTTGAGTGGATTCTGAGAGATACTGCATCTTCTAGTGTGTACAGGCCGTTACCCTACAAGAAATGGTTGCGGCAAGAAACGTCTACCACGACGCTAATGTTTTACACTTCAAAAAAAAAAACCAAACTCTGTAAAGTTCCTGAAAGAAAAGTCTGCTTGGAATTTCAAGCTCCGGATGTGGAATAGCATCGAAAATAACTTCATGGAAATGTTTCTCAATTAAGGACCGCACACAGTCAGGTAAAAAGGAATGCGGTATATAGTGTGTTTCGCTGGGGAAGATAGTAGGGAAGATGTTAGAGGAGGAGAGAACGCGAGAAATAGTGCCGCATTCGGAGAGGGAGGCGAGAAATGCAAGTCATAGGCACAGATAACCAACTATCGTCGTTTTCGAAACGGACTATAGAAATTTGCGCTCCTGGCTCCATGGTTATTTTTTCTACTGAGTCAACTTCCTCCCATAGAAAAACCAGGAAGTTGCTGCATGCCGCACAGATGCAAAAAAAAATTGTGTGAACGTATAATTATGGAAGGCAGTGTATACTACATGGTATTATGTGGTTTCAGAATTTCCTCAGGATTTCTGCTTGTCGCGTTGAGCATAGTTCAAATTATCCGAGAATCATTTCTATCTATATTATATCGCCCTTGGATTCTCCAGATTTTCCACTACTTCTCCGCATTTCCTTCTCGACTCTCTTTCGTCTTTCCTAATTGAAGCGGCGTCTCTCCACCCCCCCCCCCATTCTCCTCCTGCGGCTCTCCGGTTCTCTGCGATGTCTGTTATCGATACCGTGTTTCGCTGTTTATCACTTGCGCGGTGTCCTCATTCTTGCGTTCTCTCCTTCGCCCGCAGATGTCGCCAACTCGTGCGTACATTCATGATCGCAATAACATACGTAAACTAACATCCTTTGCTACGTTTCATCCTTTTTATTGCCTTCTACTCATGTCCTTCAGACACTTGAGTTCACTAGCTCAGCAGGATGACTTGTTGTCTCATAGCTCTTTCAAATCATCATAGTTTACTGAAACCTTTAAAGCTGTTTTTTAGTACGACCTTTTCCGAACCGGTTGTCGTCCTCCCGGTAGACTGGCGCACGTTGTAGTAGCCTTTCTTTCATGTACCTTAGTGAATAAAAAAGAAGGCTACTACAACGTGCGCGAGTAGTAGCCTTCCTTTTTATTTACTAAGGTAAACCTCATAATTTTTCCACATGCTCTCGTCATTTGCCTCATCTGTATTTGCTCTATGGACTAACTTTGGTTATGCTTCGCAAACGCAGGAGAACATACAATGAAATAACCCTTCCCTGTGCTCATATTCAAGCAGAGCGAAGGCCGAAAATATTTTCGGCTATATCGGTCCTGTGCTCAATGCAATCGAAAGAAGAATCAATAAGAAGAACCGCAATTAATGAAACATCCTTTAGTAAAAAAAACAAGCTTCTGCACTTATTTTCTGGAGGTTGTTTCTACTAGGGTGGAGCGAAAGAAATGGAGCGTTTTTGAGTTCACTACATTTTTCCTCCACAACCCAAAAAAGAAGGAAACGTCGGCGGACGACATAATACCTTCGATTAGCCGGGACCAATGCCTATTGTATGGGCAGGTTCTCGAAGTCCTGCGCAGAGAACTCGGTAAACTGAGAACCGAAGAACGAGAAAAACTTCGTCTTCAGGTCGTTATGTTTGACGGTCTTTTTCTTGCAGGATGAACGATTCCGAAGCTGGGATAATTTACAGAAATGTGGCAATTTTCCTGCAGAATAATGACTACTCAGTTGTTTCCCATGGAAATTATCAAAATTGAGACCAGCTCTCGGAACCAAATTTTGATGAAAAGTTGGGGGTGCACAAAATGCGCTTTTGAGCCTATTTTGCATTTTTCTATCGGTCTCCTTAGGACTTTGTCATGTCATTAACAGCATCAGGTATCGCGGACGGTGCTGTGTCTAAAAAGCAGCTTGGAGAGAATCAGAAGAATCCTAGAGGTACCGAAGAAAAACCGGCGAAATATGCTCGTCTATGCTTCACCAACAGCAATCCCGTTGCACCAGCGCTCCCATGTGGGGTAGGTACTGATGTCCTGACCTAACACAAAAAAAGGCATTTTCGACTGTGTCGCTTGTGGAATTATAGAAAAGAAAGCTAGAAATTAAGAAATCAAGAGACGGATTTTCGGAAGCTTTCTGCTATTTCATGGTTCCTAGCCCTAACCGACACTAAGCATACATACATACAGTACGAAAGAGCTCAATTAAAAAAAAAACAAGACTGTAACTATAGCTGGATGTCATACTACGTACAAACCAAATTATATGATCTTGGAAAAAAAGTGCGCCAATTCTTTTGCGCCAACGTAATATTTACAAAACCAGTCTTAGGGGGGGGGGG
>JARK01001620.1:62113-96513 GCA_000688135.1 Ancylostoma ceylanicum
AAAAAAGTGCGCCAATTCTTTTGCCCCAACGTAATATTTACAAAACCAGTCTTGGGGGGGGGGGGGTGGCATATGTACGTAGATTGGGGGTCATATATTCGCACCCATCTTCGACAGCAGGGCCTTTCACTAAATCTCCGCTTTGGACTGAAATATCAGAGCGGAATATGAGTATTTGATAAGGTGCAAGAAATCTCTTTCGGTCAGCACTGCATCTTCGTACGATTACAGTACACAAAACAGAAGTCCGCTACTTTGTTGGTAGACGATTTTGCGTCACAACATTTAAACCTAGGAAAGATGTACTTTCACTGCGCATCACCTCACTTGTATTCATACTCCTTCATTGTCCTCAGGGCATGCAAAGATTATGGTCCAAGTTCAGAAAATCGTCGAAAACAACTTCCTGTCAAGCAAAGGAGAGGTGGCCCTGCAAAAAATTGATGGCTGCGCTTACGGAAACTTTAGTTTCAGAGATTTAGGCGCATCCGGGGGTCATCGTGCTTGCTGGACACGGCTACAATGCTGAAATATACTGAGACCTTTGCAGTCCCTATCATTTAAGTCACTTAACTCATCGTTTTCTAGCACAGTGAAAATAGCTTTTTCTTTTTTTCACGAACCCGGGGAACATCGTCGTTGTTTTACACTGCTGCTGGAGCCAATAGTGATGCACGAATTTTGAGGAATACAGGTCAACAAGTCAAGTTCTCACAAGATCACTTTTGCGCTTCACAGTGTCGACACTTCACCATTAATTAAAAATTCGCGCATGCATGGGATGGTTAATTCGTGCAAAAAGAATGAGTAGACCCTGAAGGACGGAAACAACTTCTAATGAATTAATTTCACTGTCAGGCCTGAAACAACACAGGATAGGAAAAAAAGGGCTTCACAGCTTCATGGCTTTTCGTAAGATGTCGGCCGCGGAAGGGATTATTCGCTGAAAAAGTTAGGCATTGCAAGAAGAAGAGCTGATTTTATTTATTCGTTGAAATCCCAATCGCCAAGGCTACCTGAGCAGGGGGAAAAAGCTGATGAGGTGAAGGAGCTAGAACACATATAATTCAGAGTGACACTGGCTTAGCGGCTTTGAAACTTCGGGAATATGTAAGAAAAATCTGCTCTTAATCAAAAAATTGAAGCTAACCACTAATTTCTGCAGTTCAGTTCGGTGAAAACAACGATCCAAAAAAAAAACAGTTTTGATAGGATGGGATTGAATGGAAATATGTTTGTGTTTCAAAACTTCCACTTTTCTTCGCACTTTTTTTTCCATTTTTTTCTGCGAAGAACGGGATCGGCTTCCCAGTCGGCATATATCAAATGCTATTCGTAAACTGGTAAAGAGTGTTTCAAGTGTCCTCAAGAAGCTGTCGCATCGTGCATTTCAGAACGGAATCCACAGTTTCCCACGCAAACAGTTATTATCCGTAGTGCGCTGCGACACAGTTTCCATAGAAGGAAAACTTTCTGCAGTAATGGTCTGCGAGTACTTCGAGCCTCAGTATTGAGTGCACGTTACCAGGATGAAACAATTACCCTCGTTGGGTACGAAAGAAACATGTGTGCTTAATTTGCTTGGTTTGCATCAGTTTTTCCACATACGACGATGCTGCGGTCGTCCGTTGTCAATGCCGATCCTTCACCACGAAGGTTAAATGCCATTTGCGCGATAATTCTCTGCTATTGATTTATGGTAAAGGATTTCCCGCAATTTCGACTGCTGACAGCTGGGTATTCCGATCTTTTAAATTGAATCCGAGCAAAAAAAAATTGGAGAAACGAATCGCATCTGATCACCGTGTGAAGGCGTGCTTTCCATTGTTTGGAGTGCGGATTCACAAAGGAATTCTCATCTCTCTCGGAACCTTTTAACGACTGGCTGATATATGGGTGGTGATGACAACTGCATTTTCTCATCTGCCCCGTATTTGTGTTCGTTTTTGGCCTCCTCATAACATCTCCTTCTTTGGTAGGCGCAGTCGGCGGTCCCCGGTATGAGTTCTTCCGCCGAAAAGGCGCTATTGTGTGTTTCTCCTAGGTGTGATACAAAGCTCTTTCTCATCCCTTTTTATTATGTCGTTCACTCGCTTTTTCTCTTCTCTCCTTGACTGGTAGCCACTGGCTAGCCCGACCAAAATCTAGAGGGTGTTCCTTCTAAGCAGATCTCCATACCATCTTAGGCTTTCTGAAAGAATCATTCCTTGAGGCGAACCCTTCGGCATACCTAGTCTTTTTTCCTTTTGATGTTTTGTTGGAGAGAGAGAAGAGAGAGATCACTATCTAAGCATGCCCAATGCCCCTGCGTTCAGTTTCTTTTTTCTTTTTTTTCTGTCAGGGTCTCTACTCAACAACTTCATCAATTTCACGTCCAATTCACTCCATCTCGAAGGCGAATGATACTTGATCAGAATGACCATTCATAGCGTGCGGAACACTGCCTTATACAGCCTGTGATGCTGATCTCAAATCCGTTCTCATAGACTTCCCATCTAACCTCTGTGATGCGTTATGCCCATCTAATTGTTCAAGCGCTAAAGATAGTGTGTAATGTGAGTTCCAAACGGAAAGGAGTACAAACCTCTCATTCTTCAGGGCTATAGGATTCATGAACGCATAATCAAGCGAAATCAGGCTTACTAAGCAATTTTCGGGTCTTGCGTCCACTAACCTCACATACTCCAAATATTAACCAATCATACTGACCGTGGTTGGTTTGCGGGATTAGCGTTTCGTGAATCCCAGCCCAGCTAGGTACATAGGTACTCTAGAACCAGCGATTCCGCAACTGGGGGAAGCAGCAGTGCAGCAGAAGCACATGCTGTAGAAGGCGTTCTTCCTGAGAAGCAGCACGTAGAGATGTGATCTTCCTGACTCCTAGAATTTACAAGCAAAATTCTTCGTGCAGTGATGTTGCCGAGCATCGTATACGAGAAAGTCAGATGCTCGTTCGAGGCAGACTCTCGAATTTCAATGTTCAAAAAAGAAATTCGGAGTTGGCTTCAAATACTATGCCAGTCCACTCCATTGCGCTTCACGACCCTTGGTTTGGTGAGTAAATCGCTTAGTTGCAGTGGGTTATAGCCGTTGAACGAAAAGAAGGCAAATCCGCGTTCTGAAGGTTCGTTAAAAAAAAAAAACTTAGTGCTGGTATTGTACTGAAGTTCAGGCCTAGTACACAGAAGGTGTTTTGAAATAAGGGTATTGAAAAAAGGCTGACAGGCTTATGGTGATATTGAAAAAAAAACAGCAAAATTGAGAAAACTGGAAACGCGATATTTGGAAATTTTCAATCATTTGATGGCTTGTAACCCCAGCTCTTATATGTACAATAAAAGGAACTTGCTTTGCTCTTGGTTGGTTGTTGGTTTATTTTTGGTTTATTTCTGAATGATTTTCTGTAATACTAGTTGCAGAGAAAAGTGGTAGCACAAATAGCGAATTCTTGCCTGTTTTGCAAATACGCTTGTATTATAGTTTGCACAGTTGGACATAAACGTCTTAATTCTTTTTTTACAACCTATTTTTGAACCTTTCTCAACCTCAACCTTTTTTCAATTCTTTTTATCTGGTGAAGTCAAGGTTTAGGAGTCAAAGATATTTACAAATCCTTACATGGAAGGATGCATAAGTGAAATCTTGGTCTGTATTTAATTCATCACAGTTAATTCAATGAAATTCTAGTGGGAAACATGTAGCACTCTGCTATTCGAAGACGTTTGCCTTGCTCAAAAACAAACGTTTGCCTTGCTCAAAAACAATCAGCCTGTCAGATTGCTTTCAAAGTTGTGCAAAAGAAAAGTGGATCTTCCTCAAAAAATCTGTAATTTTTCGCAGATGCACAACTCAAAACCTAGGTAATGTGAAATCCGGCACTGCTGGGCCGTAGGCATAAATGATGTCCAGTACGCTTAGAAGTCATGAATTACTTCGAAATTCATAAACATCGCATCTCCTATGATTTTCCATTGTTGCGGGAATGTAGACCAGCGCTTTTTGAAGAATTTCGAATGCTTTTTTTTGGAGGGGGGGGGGTTCTTGCCAGATGATCTAGACATTCGCTGCCCCATCCGTTGTTATTCGTATCCCATTGCTAGAATGAACGCTATCGTAAACATTGCACATATCCTTGGCGCATCATTTCAAGAAGGTACTTGAGTCTCTAAAAAGGGCTGATGTGTGTTCTCACCTCCCTTAGCATCCATTTTCGTCTTGCTTCTCTTTTTTTTTACTTTGCTTCCAAACCTTTACAATCCAGAGCTTATGCATCATTTTATTAACCACAGGTGTGCCTCCATCTATTAAAAAACCACAGCTATAATATCAATTCGTGAGCTAAACGATGAGATAGTCAAGTATTCAGAACCCTTAGAACAACTAGAAACAAGCGTTTAGCGAGAAATTTTCCGGCCTCGATCGCTCCAAATCTTGCTGACAACCTGATTTCGTCTAATCTCGCTTACTAGTTGTCGGTCCCAAAACTTGTCGACGACTTGTTTCTGGATGGCATGAGTCGCGTCGAGAACGATTTGCTAGCTGATAAGCCTGCGGATTGTTTTGGCAAGGTGGAGGGGGGGGGGTGACAACTTGTTTTTGGGGTTTTGAGTAGAGTACATTCATTTCGTGAGAGTCGCATCACTCCTCGTGAATAACTTTTTTTTCTACATCACCTCTCCTTCCACCAATAGGAATTTATGTTATAAGAAGTTTTGGTCGAGTTCCTGAGTACCTTTTTTTTCAGAATGGGTGAGGCTGACGGTGGTCAATGGCCGGCGGGTAAAGGCGAGGGAGCCAGCAAACAATTCCAGCCGAAGAAATATAAGGACGGAGGTCAAGAATGGCGAAGGGAAAGGAAGGAGGTCTGTCACCAACCATCCATGGTCTAATAAATCTTCTCTTCTAGTTTGGGGCACCGCACTTGGGACAAAAAATGAATGAATCAGTTGCATTGGATGGCAGAGTGGATTAAAACGATTGTTTTACCTTTCACGATTGAATATATTGGATGCGGCTCCTGGTCGCCTTTCAGCACTACTCAAAACTAAAAAAAACTTTCTCGAAGAAAACTAGTGAACGTATGAGACTGGGCTGACAAAACCACTGAAAGGCAATTCATGCTCAATGCGTGCGTGCTTCAAACGTATGTCTAGTGATGAGAAATAGATCGGGACGCACTCCTGACGCACAACAGACGCAGGTGAGGTGCTCGCGCTTGCGGAGGTTCGTGGCGGTCGCGCAAAGTTCTCAGTCATGCTGAACACGTCGCCTTCGCCGGCCTTCATGAGAAATCCTCGGCGAATGAACACATGCGTCCGACGCACGCGCCTGAATTCCCATAAAGGCAAGATTTTGCAGGTACTTTGTCTGGCTCTAACAATGCTTTTCGAGTCTGTTTTGATCTCCCATACAGAGAGAAGATGTCGGCAAAATCATCTCTCAGTTGATGTGGTTGGATTTGGCATACTATGAGTTTTTCAAAGAAATTTAAACTCTTGTTTGACATTCCAAAGCGACGTGACATACGATGCAGCAACGGCTAAGCGAAACGACGTAAACGACACGTCAGCAATGGTTCTTTATCAATTATGCGTTTCTATTCGAAATAAATTAGCTTTCGGCAGTTGTTCAAATCCAGCACAGGGATGGGAAAATTCTAGGAACTAAATTTTTCTTGGATAAGAACCACAAAGCCTATAATGGCTTGCGCTCATTTTGTCGCTTTCTCTGCCCACCGCGAAGGCCACATGTAGCTCGAACGTGCTTACCCAGGAATGCCAGTCAGTTATGGCAGAATTGCATTGGTTCAAGCCGTTCACGTACCTGATGCACCTCCTGGAACGATCGAAAACCATAATTATAGCAAACCTATGGGAAGCACGCTCTGCCTAATTAATCTTATGGTCTTCCATCTTCCAATGATCTTTTGAGGATCGTTCAATGATCATTCAGTTCTGGAATCATCGCTAAGCTACCTCAGCCAAGATTGTATGTTTAAGGGTACAGCGCAGCCTATCTATGGATACACGCCATTCAAAACGAATTCCCTGAGTCGGGCAACAACTCCGCTGGCTCCAAGTAAGACATTAATCCAACTAGTGATGAGTCGTCCTGGTTGCGGGGTAACTTTAATGCTTCATTTGTTTTCAGTTTCCGAACAGAGCTCCCAAAGTGGAACACTACGCCATTCCGCGAAGTCGAATCCTTTCGTCTATCCCAACCAGCCACCAGTGCGGAATGGATTTGCACTACATGGTAGATCCACACGTTGTTACCTTTCTTGACCTAATGATTCTCCGCTTTTTGAGCTTCCCTTCCAGGAATTTATGTAAATTTATGTCACAATAAGGGCAATTCATACTAGTAAGGCGCACGCATCCATTCGCGGAAGATTTTCTATGAACGGTCGGTCAACGCGACATGAAATTCTCAATGAAAAGAACGCGTGGCCGTTACGAGGCCGTCGTAGGCGTGCGACTGAGCTGCGACTGCAACTGTCCGCCATTCGTCATCACATAGACGCACGCACGTCAGTCGCACGCATCCGGTATAAATTGCCCTATAAAGGTAACTTATACTAGTCAGACACACGCATCCAAGTGCGAAAGATTTTCCACAAACATTGGTCAACGCATGCTTCTGAGCCGCGTCAGCGGCGCAACAAGTCCCACAGACGCACGCGCGTCAAACGCCCGCGTGTTGAATAAATTGATCATTAAGAGAATACGCACGCGGCGCGTTATCAAGAACACATTCGCTCGCTAAAAAAAAACATATAACTTCCCTCTTGTTCTTGCTGGTAACTGAGTCGAACCACGATGAGAGGCAGAACACTCGAGAGAGAGAAAGTTCACCCCCGTCATTGAACGGGAACTGTTGCACTTACACGGCATCTCCAGTGCAATCGAGCACTCATCGCTCGATGATCACTGATCGACAAGGGTTTGACAAGTGTTGCAGAAGAGATCTATGAACAACCACAGTTTTTGTTCGGTTGCTTGCTATATTCCAAGCTTTTAAATGATTTTCGGTTTCAGTTTTTTAGTTTCGGAGTCTCTGTTCTAGAATAATTTACCTTTTCCATGAACGGTGTTCGAAAATCTACTGGGATAGATCCAAACGTTAAAGAAATCCACGGGAAAATCGTTTTGTGCAGTTTTTTTTTTTCACGAATTTTTACTAATCAATGTGTGGGACTATTTTCAAAAGTTGCTTTGGATTTGACTTGTCAGGAAATGCTTATTCAAATAAGCGGCTAGGATCATGTGAGCCTCCGAACCTTAATTTCGGCCTTGGTTCCAGCAAATATGTAGAAGTCTTCAGAGCCCTTCATCAATAAGAAACAGTGCTTTCATTATCATTCCTGTCAAAACTTTTCTACCGGATAGACAAAAATATGGTAACGTTACGTGTTATCCATCCAAAGGAACAAGCTCTGCTTTGACGTCAAGCTCAATTGGGAGGTCGTTTTTAGACGTTAAACGAGGGCGGTGCTCCAGCCCTGAGGTTACATTTAGTCCAAGAGACGAGGAACAATACATTTTAGCACCTGCTGGGTTCGTCGTGTTGCTGTACAATGGCCTAGAGCACAATAAATTGGGCAAACAGTGTTTCGAGACACTTGAGACTTAGGCTTACTCTACTCCCCATGGAAATTTGAAAACTTGGAAAGCACTTTAAGAAACGGGGACCAGTTTTGCCCCAAATGGCTGAGCACCACGGTCCGCAACTTCACTGAATGTTTCAGGGTCTGATTTTTAGCAAATGGAGGATATTTATAGAAGTTGTCCTATCTGTTCTTCACCGGAAAGCAATGAACACTAATCAAAACATAATTCTCCGAAATTCACTGAAATTCTTTTTCTGCCTGCTATTTTTTTTTTGTTAGCATATTTTTGGCCCACTGTGTATGTCCATTCCGGTAGTCGTCCAAGCAATCAAACGCGTTACTACGTAGATTACCACAAGACTTGGGCTGAGCACCTCTATCCTTTTATCCCAGCACAGAGTACTCCTAACAGACTTCTTTGTTCAGCCCACTGAGAGCAATCTATTCATACCAGGAATTCCTACTGTAGTTAAAATTTAGCGGATAACAGAAAAGCGACGGTGGGCGACAGTGTCACATAGTTTGTGCGCAGTATCGTATAAATGTGTTTGACACAGTCACCTCGATATTCCAAGCAGCAAAAACCACCGTAGTGTCAAGTTCAATGTGTATGAGCTAATTCCAGCACGTTTCATGTCGGTTGATTTTCCTTCCGATGAGTTTTTTTCTCTCTGGAAATTTTAAAACGCTGTGATTGGCTTCAGAAGCTTGGCCTTAAAAAACAATTCCTTGAATAGGCTATTGCATTTTTGATGCTCCTCAATAGAATGTCTCTAAAAACAATAGAATCAATTCCTCTGTAGACGTGGAATATTTGAAGGAAGCACCTTAAATGTCCTGAAATTAGTTTGGCGATGCTGTTTGCGTATCACTTCGAACATTCATACATCGAATGAAACGATGTGTGAATGAAAGAACAATAAACATCGCAATGCCGTTCTCATGCGACTTTCTCAACTTTAACTTCATCATTTGAAGACGTATTACAAATAGTAGAACCAAGCGTTCCTGAACGTGCTTTATTTGTTAAAATCTGTCAAATTTACGGCACTTTGAGGACAACATAGAGCGGAGGTTTTCATCCAACATGCTCAAATCTGTCCCTCGAGATACATCCATTTTTGTCTGTGCACAAATTTCAGCACTAGAACCTTTCTTTACCCGAGTGAAGTGAAGTGACTTCATTGAAGTTTAGTTGCACAGCTACGTATTTCAAATCACTTCCATTCAAATATTTATCCAGTGAAACAAATCTCGTGCGCAAAATTTGGCCATTTTCGATGGGCAGGTATAACTCTCAGTGGAAATGTGGATAACTAGGCCAACAACAGAAACCTGCTAGCTTGAAGAGGCGTCAGTTCAGAATATCTGCTATGTTTTAATAGCAAGGTGCCCGAGTGAAAATTTCAACGCTAACCTGTCCCATTAGCCCTTCGCTCTCTTAGGCAACATGCTGCCGCATTGCATCTATGAAGAGGCGTGAAGAAGCAGATTATGGTCTAAAAGTCTTCTGCCACAAAACCCGCTAGCTTAGCCCTTGTATTGATTCATTAATGAGTTAACAACTATTTGACGATTTCTGGTTGTTTCCTAAGTAATGAATCATGAACAAACGTGAATATGGAATTATTATTCCTGTTTGAGTTTGTCGTACGTACCTCTTCGCGACTTTTTTTATTGATTCTTCTATTGATTCTTCTATTGATTCTTGTGATTTTTCCTAAACAAATTTGAATTATTAGCATGCGGTTTGATGTACAGAATCTTTGGAAGTGAGGTGCAAAAATAACTTCAACGTTCGCATTGACATTCTTAATAATAAGGAAAGAATCGTTAACTAGGCAGCAGCTTAATGATGACTCGAGCTGTATGGTGGTGATTTTTTTTCATTTTTGCCTGAAAGGAATGTCCTGGTCTTGGCATTTTCTGACGTTTTTGGTGAGCTAAAGCCAGAATGCAACAGTATCTATTCATAGATTTTAGTCTTAAAAATCTGAAAACAGACCCATTTTTAACTTCTGAGAGTTGTGATGTAGATAAGTTGTTTGATGGAGAGTGGAAATAGTGGTGAAAATGTTATTTTCATTTTCGTTTCATATATCATACAATGTGCTCAAACAAAACAGCAAAAGGAAAACTATAAGGGCAGTTAGGATTGGACAGGAACAAAATGACAAGTAAAATTTAAGGCTGAGACAAATTGACAACCAAAAATTAAAACTCAATAGCGGACTTTCCAACAGTGATGACAAATTCACTTCATGTCTCCAAAAGTTTTTTTTTTGAAACAGGAATCAAACCAACAATGTATTTAGAGCAATTTTCTGCATATGGACATGGCCACAAACAGAAAGCAGTGTTTTGCAAACAAGAACAACAGCTGATGAGACACAAAAACTCGCTTACTTTGGCAAAATACTGAACTTTACAATTTCGGATCACTACATGTGGTTTTTGGGAACAAGCACTCATCTTACAACTGAACCGATTTTCCTTTCATCAAGTGCTTCCGGATATAGAACTAATGAGCATACGCGAACATCTACGTACATCTTATTCGTCCTCCTTCTTGGAAGTATGTGAGTGAAAATTGTGACAATCTTTAGTGAAAATTTGTCTTCCTCAATTCTGCTGTAGAAATCCTGCACCATCATAAAAACTATGTCTAAAATTGTACGACTGGGATAGCTCATGTCAAGCTATTCTGGTATGAGAGCTATCTAGACCAGAGGAGACTATTGAGGGAACAGACTTTTACACTGCTGAACCTGTGTAGAAACTCTCGACCATCTTTTGGTACGTTTTCGCGACTTCTCAAGGAGGGCGGGATGGGGGCAAGATTGCCTTTAGGGTACTATCATAGTAGTAAAGATCTTGCCTCTTCACTTTCTCTAAGCTCGTATGGAAACCTGTAAGTGCACTGAACCTTCGGTGTTCCACACCGGCTCTGTTTACAAATAATTTTATGTTCTCTAGACGGTTCTATGTACACTTTTCATAGCCAATTTGAATGAATCTCTCTTTGCAACTAATGAGTTAAATTGGAAAATATTATAAACCTATGCTATCTTTTACTATAGGAACTACCAGATTATTGATTGACCAATTCTTCTCTTCTCAGAATTTGATTCTATCCATATGGAACTGTTATTTAGTGTTCATTAAATTTTTTTCAACGCAACGAAACGGCTAGTATCGAAGTGCATTCGCGAAGAGTTTAGCAGCTGGCTTGATACCTCCAGTCGTCAAACTCCATATTACATGCTTCCTTCTTCTTTATTTCTTGAAACTATCTTGTCTGAGGTTGGAGAGAAAGGCAAATTGCTGAATAAGCAGGAGTTCGTCCAATGCCAGCCGACCGATACGAGTCAAACATAACGAAATAAAGACATGCAACCATTTTGGTCGTATGCAATTGTGTGGTTTGCAACGAAATTTCAATTTGTATTCTAATTTTTATATTTTAGTTTTTTGAAGTTTAAACATTAGAAACCTACAATGAACATGCAAGATTTTAGTGTGGGTAACAAATGAAAACTGACTCTTTCAGATCCTCCCCAGTCGCACTCAACTCCCAAAGCGGCCCACCATTCACAGATAAGACCTGAAAGTGCTACACCGATGTCGAGAGAGCAGAAGCTGACCTGGGGTCGATGTAAGCGGTGTACTGTTTGACAGCACTTTCCAGTCATTCCATGTTCAATTTCAGTGCCACCATCGGCAGGGTACCGTTCCGCTTCAGCCATGGCTCAACACATGCGTCCAGCAAGCCGGCAAAGCGATGCTGGGATTGCACAATGTAAGCCTAGAACCAATTTTTGTTAGGAGACAATTGAAGAGTGGTTTAATTGGAACACTTTTTACGTTGTCCTACTTGGTGCGCATGCAATGCGAGGTGTGCACATTACAACACTTCTTAAGAAAAAAAAACATTTATTACGTTCGTTCTGTTCCACTGAACTTGTACGAATCAGCTGAACTTTAACATGTTTAACTTCTAATTCTTCTTCTGTGCAGTCATTTTCCCCTTTTGGTGAGTTGACCCAACTCTGCTTTTTCATGCTTGCTATTAAAAGATTACTCTTTGAACTATAGAAGCAAAAGTGTTGACATTCAATCTTGAGCTCCACTCCACGCTTTTCCGTTCCTAGTGGTCCGGTGCACAACGAGGCATTGATCGATATATTGATTACATGAAAGGACCTCCGAATGCGGCTTTTTCTCAAGCATTGTGTGCTCTAGAAATACATTCTGTATTCGAGTGATCACCACAGCCATTCGATCGGAGCAGGGCTAAAGAAATTATGGCAAAACGGTGAACGACAGTGACAGCTTGTTCTGGAAAAGGCAGCATTGCAGATGGAAAGCCCACAGCTTTTTTTTGATAAGATCGCGGATGTTTACAAAGTTTGTAGTTTTGGTCCTATTTTGCCTCCTAGTCCACGAAAAGTGAAATTTTTGTGCTGAACTTGTACTTTGCCTACGGAAGAGGAATTCCTTGAAGAATACAAGCAGCAGCACCGTTTGAATGGGAGGCTCTCTGCCACTTTTATGGGATCTCACATTTTAGAACAATTTGTCATTGTTTGCTACATAGCCTACATATCAAAAGAAATCGCATTCAGCCATTGCTTAGTTGGGAGCATCTAGGAAATGGAACTGGACTCATTCGGTTGTCAAGATGAGAGGGAAATAAACACATCCGGGTGTATACCGGTTGTGTTCACTTATAGCCACGGATGACTCTACCAGCATTTGGAACTTCTCCACGTGTCCGCCATCAGTCCACCATCATAGTTGTCGATCTGTTCACTAACGTTTGACGTTTGAAATCTATGCTCTCCTTAACTTCCCGGTGTGTCATCCGCGCTGAATTCCGCTTCGCACACCCTCTCCACCATATCGCTATTTCTAGAAATCATATGATCAAAGGACCTCCTAGAGTTAAGCCCAAGCGTTAAAGGTAACGATGTCCCATGATTGGCAGTCGTTTTGCATGGGTTTGACCGAAAAAAAATTGCATAGCTGTGATTCATAATGTGCCATCCGAATCTGACGGTGAACTGGATTTTATTGAAAATGTAGCTAGCAGTACCACAGCCCCGCTAAAATCTTGTGCAAGGAATCCTGTCCAGGTCTGCAAGCAAAGTTTAGAGCAGAGTTTTAATCATCTACTTTTAAGTTTAAGACACATTTTCGAATGGTGTGGGTTATTATCGATTCAGAACTGATGTGAATTGATAACAACCCACATAATTCGAAAATGTGTCTCATGACCAACTGCTCCATGAAGAAGCCGTTTTGTGGAACCTTGTCTTAGATCAATTCAATTTTTATATCAATTTGGAAAAATAGCGATGAAAATAAATGAATAGTTCAACTTGAGAATTTCTTAGACCCTTCACTGCTGAACAGAAAAAAGGAGAGAAAAAGTAATTGAGCAAACTTTACACGTAACCTATAGTCTCCTGTACATCAGTTAGTCCCGTAAAAGCGAGGCAAAAATCTCCCCTCGTGTACTAATTCTGATAGGATTCTGTAAGTGAATAAATAATAAAGAATGGTAAGAATAAAATGAAACAATGATCAGCCCTCGGTCGTTATATAAGGAGGCCTTCCCTAGGTCAGTCCTAGTTTATGAGACAATGTCCGGGGAGCGGAGCTGTACGATGGGAGCAGAACAAGCAAATTTTTCGTCACAAAGACATTGTCGGCGCTTGACGAAGCGAGTTCCTCATTATATGCGCGACATCCCGTTCGCCCGAAGAGGTCTCAGCCACTTTCGAAGTGTTGCCTTTCTGGTGCGCATCCGCAAAACCAGATTTTTTGCTGAGTTGTTGAATTGCGGCGTTCATGTGAGACACTAGTTGAACTGTCAACCGAATACTTGAGCTTCCTAGAATACTTCAACTATCTCAAGTTTTTTTCTTTGTGTGGCACTTACGTCTACCGATTTTGTACGTACCTGTACTGTTTTCGGGAACTGATAAAACAAGAATGTAGATTTCACAGCAACAAAAAGGCATAGAATCTCAAGTATCTCTTCTGTTAGCCACATCCTTGCTTCGTTTTTTCTCATTCGTACTGACTGCTTACCATCAATCTCATCTCATTTCGTTCAATAGAATGTTTTTCTTATTGGTATCATAGAGGTGAGCTTAAGAAGTGCACATCATTTAGAATGTACTCTGAGTGAGAGGTGGGAGTGCGGAAAAGGTGATTGGGAAAAAAAGGAAAGAAGAAAAAGAGAATGAGGGAGGGAGATATCAAACACCTTGAGGGTAATCCATCCACAATGAAAGTCTAAATTTTAGCTTATTTCTGACTACTACACACCTGTGTACGAGTCAAATTATCGCTCGCAACGAAACATCCAAGTCATGACAAATTATTTATTTAGTCAAGCTTCCTCCCAGTAATCACAGCAATGTACTTTTTACTTGGAATCATTCACGAATCCAAGAACTATTTGGATATTACGTAATTTTGTGGTTCTCATGGATCAGAAGCAATCCGTCCAAATATAATTTCAGAGGTGCTGGCTGCTGTGCCTGGAAATTTGCTCTTGCAAAATGATTGCAATTGCAGGCACTCCATGAGTGATGTTGAGCCTCCGCTTGACATAGCCTGGACATGGCTGGCCCTTCCTCCCCCTACCTTTTTCTCACCCCCTTTTGTATTCGATTCAGAAAGCGACGGGTAATGGGTCACTGCCACTAGAGAACGCAGAGGTACAAATCCCAGATGTTGTTATTTCTCTGTCTACAAATTGTTTTCCTATCCAATGAAAATAAAATGAAATAAATTTCTTGAGGACCGCGATGGTAGCATAATTTGAAATCAAGGACTGTGTTTATATTTTCTTAGTAAATCTATTGTATATTTGCGAGTTTTAGCCTTCGATTCATGCATTGTGTCTAAACGATAAGAAAACTGCTCACAGGTCCTCTCCTGCGCTCAACACTAATGCAAAGAAAGCTTAGAAATACGTAAGGGTAGTGCTGTGCTCTCGTTCGATGTATTTCCTGTGAAGCGGAAATGCGCACATTTCGCAAAAATGTTTATTAGCATCAACACATGTATGTACTATTTTCTATTCTTTGTTTCGAATTCACTCCCTATTTGTCTTTTCAAAACAAATGGAGCAAATATCGTTGTGAGCCATTA
The DNA here is from genome assembly GCA_000688135.1 of Ancylostoma ceylanicum. Taxonomy (NCBI): domain Eukaryota; kingdom Metazoa; phylum Nematoda; class Chromadorea; order Rhabditida; family Ancylostomatidae; genus Ancylostoma; species Ancylostoma ceylanicum. The sequence continues at coordinate 76,890 of JARK01001620.1, forward strand.
CTTTGACGTTTAATAATTCAGGTATTGGCTCTCGATATCAGTCGTACTGCACACTTCCGCGACCTGAGGAGGTTGATCCGGAGACACTCAGTGAGATGCACTCCAATCTCCACGCGTTCTACGGACCTGTTGCGCCAAAGGTTCCAGTAGCATTATTTCTTCGTGTGATAGAACTAAAAAGTGTCGTCACAGGTAGTCTCGCGACCTCCTTCAGTGGCCACTCTTGTGCCTGGATTGGCTCCTGGGATGGCCTCCGACTTCATTCGGCCTCCATCGGCCTTCCCCGCGCCGGGTGTGATGAGTGCTCCTCCTCCAACAAAGCAAAAAGAGATTGTCAGCTGGAACACGCTCAGCCTAATCTGCAGTATGCAAGTGAGTAACTTTGCTTCCATGTTCCTTCAGTACATCAGCATGTGTTTTAAAAGTTTTAATTTTTTAGGTATTGTGCTCGCTTGCCATCTTTGGCCTTGGTGTGGGAAGGATGATACAAGGAGCCAAGTGGGCCATCGGTGTTGAACTCGCCTACGCCTTAGTGGTTATGATAGCAGGACTCTCTGGAATCTACTCAGTGCGACAGCGAAGCTACACTGCTGCTGCGTTTGCGTTTGGACTGACTGCGTTTAGCACCATCTTTGCCATTCCTCCTTTCATATTAGGTAGGAGAGAAACTTTCTGAATTCCCTTTATGAACTTTCTGAACTTTCTGAATATGTATATATCACCGAGCTTCCTATGATGTTTTTCTTTCCATCATCACTCGTGTGTTTCTTGCAAATCTTCATTTGGAACGAACAGTTATGTCATCTAAATGCTTCCCTGTAGTATTCAATATCTCCTACCTTCTCACTTTCAGCACTGAGCCTCCCAATATGCAATTTTCAGGACTGTTTCCAGCAGTGCCCTGGGCATTCGCAGAAGCAACACCTTCAGTTTGGATGAATCAAAACGAACCTCTAGAACTGGATTTTGGCTTGAGCCTAATTATACTCATTCAGGTATAATTGCTTTACGTTACAATTGGAAACAGATGTAGCTTGTGAAGAACAGGCTTATCTTAGATTACTGCTTTATGCTTCTCTTCGTATCTAAAAACCAATCATAACGGACGCACCTAGCATAACAGATGTATCTAGCATAACATCGTTAGTGGTAGAGCGTCAGGTTCGGTCGTTTGCAGTTTGCGTTTGCGTTCGAACTTGACGCTCTACCACTAACGATGTTATGCTAGATACATCTGTTAACCGATTCAACACGTTCGCGACAATGCAGATTTTCCGTTTCTGAACCAAAGCGAATTTGTGCCTAATTTTTGCACGCGGGGTAGTACCAAGGGCATATTTCATAAAACTTTCATAAACGAATATAAAGTCTGTTTCACACGCTGAAGCTTTTAAGTCTACGGTGTCCATACTGTGAAAACTGCATATACAGTATGGCTTCAGTAACCACTACTATATATTAGGGTGAGTCATAAGTTTTAGGAATTTTTCAAAGATTAATAGCTGTTCGTACACGAAAAGACAAGGCGTTTTTCGCAGACAGGTGAGTGCCACGTGGCCAAGACTTGCTATCAGCATGATCATTTTCCTGGATCACTCGGTCATTTGCTCACTGAGATGGCGAAAAGACAACACGTCGTTGCTCGTTCTCCATTACTTCGAGAGAGGATTCACAGCCGCCCAAGCTTGCAAGGAGATCAACGCCGAAGAAGGAAAGGGCGNCGTACCCTTATCACAGCGGTGGACCCGTCTCCCCCCACTTTGAGCGCCGGCGTACCCTTATCACAACGGTGGACCCGTCTCCCCTCACTTTGAGCGCCGGCGTACCCTGATCACAGCGGCGGACTTGCTGAGGAACGGTAAACCACTTGGGGATATGGTTGGTGTACGCTAGCCGCCCTACTGATCCTTCAATCTAGGATGAATGAATTTCGTGACACACAGACACGCACACACACACACTTACACACTTACACACAGAATAAGCCCGTTATTATAAGTCATGATGACTGGCAGCAGATACAAGAACCAATAAAACATATACGTAAGACCAGCGTATAGATTGCCGATCACATGATTGCCCCAAGTACTTGCCTCAGGCGGTAGCCCTTCGCCGGAATAAGTGCGAGAAATGCCCGTCAATAATCTCCGAGGTCAAATGTCAGTACAGATGTATTGTATTTACTGGCACACTAATGACTGATGCTAACATTTTCTTGGGTGCTTTTTCTTTTGTTTCCTTGATGCGCTTTCATTCAGTAATTTTCCATTTCGGTGTCCATTTGTTTGAAAATGACAATTTCTGAAGGAATTAACATCTATTCATCAATATTCATATGTCATTTTTCATCACTACCCATATGAGTGAGAAATAAATAATGTTTCTCTTCAACCACACAAATATTCTCCTGATTATTATTATCTTTTTCGTATTATATTGCTTACGCTGTTCTTGTAATCAATGGGTGTGGAGCGCGATGACCCAACGTTTCGCGCCTACCGTCTTAGCCGGTTACTCTACTTTTTTTAAAAGCACCCTTGCCTATGATTTCTTTTCTTTTCTGTATGATTTTTTTCTCTCTGTTTTCCTTCATGTTGTGGTTTTTTTTATATGTTTATGTCGCGAGAAAGAAAAAAATTGTTGTCCTATAATGTTAAATACTTATCCTATTTATTTTAGAGAATCGGAATGGCTGGTATTATTGATGTTGAGAACATGGTGGACCACAGACAAGTGCAAGAAGTATGACTTGACTTTTCTTTTTTTTCAAAAGGAGTATTTTAAAAAATGTGGTTTGTATTAAGAATTTTATTCAGGTTGCGCCGCTTGTGGTAAAAGATTCGGAGGAGGTACGCTTGAGACGCTCCTTAGAAATAGCCGAAATAGTCATGTACGATAGAGGGCACGAGATCAGCGCCCTCCACACCAGACTCCAAGAGCTGAGACGACGGGCCGAGCACTTAGAAGAAAGGGCGAAAAATGAAAAGCTGAGGGGGAAAGAGGAGCACGAAATGTTTGTAGAAAAGCTCCGGGATGCGAGGTCGGCGGTTTCCGCCGAGCAGATGTTGACCGAAAAGTTTAAGCAGGTAATTTTTAGAAGAAACTATTATTTATGAAAAATAGAAATTTGGTTATTCCAAAATTTTTTTCCAGGAAAACGTTTTGCTAGCGAAGGATCTCGGTCGGCTGCGTTCATCGATTCCGCAGTCTCAAGTGGAGGCACTGGAAAAGGACCCCACCTCGACAGAAGAGGTCATTCTGTCGCATCTCAGTGCGGGCGACGTCAGGGAGACGGAAATTGTCATGAAACGGAAGGCAAGATCCGGGTGACCATTTTAGTGGTCCTGAATGGTGCCATGCGGCATCTCTCAGGTAATTATTTCGAACAAAGAATTGTTTTTTTTTTCTGAAGAAGAAGAAAAAGAAAGATTTTAACCATTAAATTATGGTTTTTTTTTTGACATTTGCAAATTTTAGCTTTCGCCTCCACGGCGGAGGAGGACTATTTCCGTGGTCGCCTCCTCCCCAACCAGTTTCGCGAGGACCGCTGGATTGGGGACCGCGAAGGAATCGAGCTGAAATTTGGTGACCTTAGGGTCATCAATTTCAGTGATGTACGCAGGCTGCCGTTCTCGTTAGAGGGCACCATTAAAAGGAGCTTACTTACAAGCGCCTGTTTTAATGGTTTGGCAGACCTGGAGGATCTGCGAATCGAGCTCCTTGAAAAAGGAGTGACGGTGCCCTCCTGAATCGCACTCGCACGCCACAATCTCAGTACACGCCATGATCTCGATATCTCAATATTTGTTGCTGTTTTAAATTTGTTAATAAATGCATAAAGTGATGGTGTTTTGTTGCAAAATGTCGGGACGAAGCCCGGAGCAACAACATTGCCAGTTGTTGCCCGGAGGCGGAGCCCCAATCGAGAAGTCGACCCTGCAGCTGTGGCGCCACCCTTCTGCTGCATTCCCCTTTCCCATCTTTTGTATTGTATGTTATAAGAATAAATATTATATATAGATAGTGTAGAACTCCCCGATTACCTCAGGAATGGGACCGTATACACTATAGTTGACACATTCGAAGACTGGGCTCGAATATTCGAATATCGAATATTCGAGTCTCTAAAAACCATCCGAAGGAATGAATACTATTCGAACCGGAATTTTTGAAAGTATTCGAATTCGAATAATCGGATATTCGAATAATGGAATGATTGAATAAATGTTGTCCTAACAGCATTGGGTTAGTAAAAAGGCTCTGTTTGACCACCGTAGATTATGATTTCTTTCTCACTTGATTTTCCTTTCGTATTAGGAAATTTTTAAGAGAATCAGGCTTTTCCTTGCTGTAAGGGCGAGTGGGCTTGCGGCTTGTAGGTAAATCTAAAATATACAGCTAATTCCACTTTCCTCTCTTTTGACTGGTTTCGCTATAACACTACAAACAAGACGGTAAGAAACACCAGCACCACACCTGGCCTACCGACCCCACTGTTCAACTATGCTATAACTCACGTTTCGCCACTGAAGATGCAAGCACTTTTCCCGTGCTTGGTTTGCTGTTTCTAGAATTTTTGCTATCCTATACCCTTCGAGCACCCCACAACGTCGCACTCAAACGGTTAAAAATTTCTTAGTTTCTCCCGAAAAATTGCAAAAAAAAAATAACGCTCTGATTAAAGACAAGACAGTTCATCAGAAGTGGAGAGCGAATTTGAGCACAGCGTCACCGTCTCCATGTAACGAGAAACGTGCATTCAATTACTGAGGTCCACAGAATCCTAGTACCCATTCCTCTATAAGGAAAGAAAATAGGACAGAAACTTAAAGCAGGGTTTGATGTTTTCACATGCCAACTCTAAACGAAACAAAAAGAAGAGTCAACTAAGAACTTGAACACTATGTGCTCACTGAGATGTGATTACCTATATAGTTTTCATTTCCACTACTTAGGTGTGAACGCTTTTTTTGTTCTCTATCGCTCAGCGTAGAAAAATTTCCAACCTCCGACGTAATCTGCATCATTCAGATTTTTTAGAGTTTTAAAGGCAGTAGTCACTGTTCTCTAACATCGCATTTCAATTCTGCAATCAATACTCTTGGGTTGATGCAATAGGAATGGCGCCAGTTTTTCTGGAACATATAATTTTATTAAACAAAATGTAACGTCAAGTGTGGTGAGCCTCTTGCAAAGCAAAGAAAGTTCTTTCATTCCGTAGGTGTAAGGGATGTCCAGCCGTCGTGAAATAATTGAACAAAAAGAAAGAAACCAGAAACCTCATTTCAATTTTCTAAATTTCGAAGATTTTCGTATGACATTACAAACCATAAAACTCCAAAAACAAACTAAAAAAACCTAAAAAGAACTCCAAAGCACCTTTCTTGCATTTGGCTCAGCATGACAACGGTCGACCAAAATCTGCTCCCGAGAGCTGGCGCGAGTTTCGACAATTTTGCTGGGAAACGGATCACTACTCATCATATTGTGTAGGAAAATTTCCGTATGGCTGCCAGCGCAAGGAAAAATTTACCAAACATAACGATTTAGAAACGGGGTTCTCCTTATTTTCGTTTTGCAGTTGGACCTGGAGTGTATTGGGCGCACACATGAAGGGTCTATTTATACGATAAGCAACGGTCTCTGCTAACTGAAAGAGTTTTATGGTTTGCCGAAGTTGTCATTCATTAAACCTGTTTAAAAAAATAGGGTCAAAATTTAATGCACCGCTTCTTTTGTATCAACTCGATGGTTTAGTATATACATCCTCTTCAAATAGTATACAACCCGTATCAACTCGATAGTTTAGTGCATACATCCTCCCATAGTCGAATGATAATGTTAGGGTGAGTCATAAGTTTTAGCAATTTTTCAAAGATTAATAGCTGTTCGTACATGAAAAGACAAGGCGTTTTTCGCAGACAGGTAAGTGCCACGTGGCCAAGACTTGCTATCAGCATGATCATTTTCCTGGATCACTCGGTCATTTGCTCACTGAGATGGCGAAAGGACAACACGTCCGTGTGCTCGTTCTCCATTAGTTCGAGAGAGGATTCACAGCCGCCCAAGCTTGCAAGGAGATCAACGCCGAAGAAGGAAAGGGCCAAATATCAGTATCCAACGTCTACTACTGGTACAAAAAGTTTCGCTCCGGAAACCGCTCGCTTTTAGATAGAAAGCGATCAGGAAGACCATCCATTTACGATACCAAGTTGGCGGCAAAGGAGGTACTGAAAAACCCGCAGATGCACAGCAGGAGCCTTGCAATGCATGTTGGGTGTTCGCAATCAACTACAGTTCGACTCTTGTACAAAATGGACCTGATACCCAAAAAGCCCTCGATAATCCCCCATGTTTCGTCCGAAGCCGACAAAAAGCGAAGATTAGCCTTTTGCCGCGACCTTCTGAAAAAGTATAACAGGGGAAGTTTCTTCCACCGGATCATCACCTGTGATGAAAAGTGGTGCTTATACGATAATCCTGACCATTCTATGCAGTGGGTGAAGCGTTCTGAGAAGCCCCATCCCGTCCATCGCAAGAATATCCACGGGAAGAAAAGTATGCTCACCGTTTTCTGGTGCGTCGATGGATCGATCCTATGGAAATTAGTTCCACAAGGAAAATCTATTGATGCCGACTATGTCTGCCAAGAACTGGAGGGAATGGTCTCGAATGCCGAACAACGTGGCAGAAAACGTGACCAGATCCTGCTTCTGTGGGACAATTGCCGCCCGCACTTTGCAAAGAAGACCTAGGAAAAAGTGGNTCGCTCCGGAAACCGCTCGCTTTTAGATAGAAAGCGATCAGGAAGACCATCCATTTACGATACCAAGTTGGCGGCAAAGGAGGTTCTGAAAAACCCGCAGATGCACAGCAGGAGCCTTGCAATGCATGTTGGATGTTCGCAATCTTTTCGCAATCAGTTCGACTCTTGCACAAAATGGACCTGATACCCAAAAAGCCCTCAATAATCCCCCATGTTTTGTCCGAAGCCGACAAAAAGCGAAGAGTAGCCTTTTGCCGCGACCTTCTCAAAAAGCATAACAGGGGAAGTTTCTTCCACCGAATCATCACCTGTGATGAAAAGTGGTGCTTATACGATAATCCTGACCATTCTATGCAGTGGGTTAAGCGTTCTGAGAAGCCCCATCCCGTCCATCGCAAGAATATCCACGGGAAGAAGAGTATGCTCACCGTTTTCTGGTGCGTCGATGGAACGATCCTATGGAAATTAGTTCCACAAGGAAAATCTATTGATGACGACTATGTCTGCCAAGAACGGGAGGAAATGGTCTCGAACGCAGAACAATGTGGCAGAAAACGTGACCAGATCCTGCTTCTGTGGGACAATTGCTGCCCGCACATTGCAAAGAAGACCCAGGAAAAACTGAAGCAGTTGCAACTGGAAGTTCTCCCACAGTTTGCATACCGCCCCGACCTTGCTCCTTCGGACTACTATTTGTTCAGAAGTCTTGAGCACTGGCTGAAGGGAAAACAGCTTGAAAGCGAAGACGACCTGAAGCTCGAGTTGTCCGCGTTCTTAGAGTCAAAGAAGCGCTCCTCCTACGACTACGGCATCCGCAGTCTCGCTCGTCGTTGGCAGAGAGTCATCGATAATCATGGTTCTTACTTCCAATAAACATGTGAGCTTGATTCGAAACAAATCAATTTTGGAAATTCCTAAAACTTATGACTCACCCTAATAATAAAGCGCTAGCCAAGTGTTGCGAAACTGTCCGTTTGCCGCCGGGTGACTCACCACCTGAGGGGACCAAGGGAGTGCCGGTTTTTTTTTCATTCTACAATAGAATTTTTGATATTAGACATGAAAGCTCGCAGAAAGAGGAGAGGAGAACGTTGAGGAAGGTCCCCCTCACCCACTATGAAAAGAATTCCACAATCCATGGAAAATTGAAACTCGTATGTGATGTGTTTATGCGTTTCACTGCTAAGCTTAAATTGCTGACAACTTTGAAGTTAAGGTGAAAAGAGTGGAAGGGACAAGACTCAGGAAACTCTTGACTGTTCAAGTTGTTTATAAGTTCTTTTCTGAGAAACATTTCCTCGCATGCAACACCCAATCTGATCTAGGGTAACAAAGTTCAACTTGCCCGAAGGTAAAGTGGCTTACGGGTCCGGGCTTTTCCTCTTGTAAAAATTTCTGAGTTCAACTTGCTCAAAGGTAAAGTGGCTTACGAGTCCGAGGCAGAGCACCGGCGCTCTGGCTCGGTGCCAAATAACCCTACTACACGAGGTTTCACTAGGTCCTGGGAAAAGTAGATTTACAGCAGCTACAGTGCGCGTACTGTATCTTTCGATACTGCGTTATGGTACAAAATGGATGTAATATTCGCAATCAGCGTGTGAATTAACCCATACAGGCAAAATCTGGGAAAAGTTAACTGAAGAAAAAAGGCTAAAACACGTCCCGCCCAACGGTAGGTCGTATTGTCCGTTACGTGTTAAGCAACATCTTGACGGTCAGCTCTAGACTCATGCGAATGTGCGCGCACTTTCTATCTCGACTTTTTGGGTTTCAGCGGGTTTTTCAAATGTTTTTACTCATATCTATGTACATATGCATACTGTCCGCCACCACATCATAAATTAGCAAATTGTTGAAAATGTCCCAAGAGCACCATCTCTGAACATTCAGTTCTTGCGCCTTAAATGACTCGGAAAGGCTCGTTTAGAAGTAAATAATTTTGAAAGAGCCTGACCGTGTGGTAATATCACTGAGTGTCCGCTGCGAACTTTTTCTTTGTGAATTCAGCGCTCGCTATATCTCCCTTTTCCTATAAGTTAAACCACCTTAGATTGGGAAAGGTACCGTAAATTAGTTTAAAATGTGGAGAGAATAATTTCGGTTGACTGTTCTGATTTTTCTTATGATTTTTCCGTGAACGTGCTACGGTTCTTCTAAAGGAGAAGTGTGCACAAAGCTTAACTCACATACTATATTTAGCATCAGCGATGTTTTCGAGTAGGTTCGAGTCGCAATTACTGTACTCTTTACCTCCACTAGAGTCGAGCAATTGTCTCTGTCGTTGTTTTCACTGTCGGCTAGGAATTACAGACGGTTAACCGAGCAAGGCCAAGTTGGCAGACCAAGGCCCGTAGTAAATTGCTATGACGGTGATATAAACTGCCTGCAAATTTAGCAGCCACATTTGAGACGCCGGTCGCATGTGCGTTGAAACATCTATCTCAAAACACTGTGGGATGAGACATCGTCACCTAAGCGGTATTGCTGAGAGCACGCAGGTGTGCAATGTTAATCTCATTGCGGTGAAGTGTGTTGAACAGCTTGTTTTTATCCTAGTTGGTACAAGGTACGAAGAGACGCCGTGTGAAGAACTCAGGATGTTAAGAAGAAGAAGAAGTATGCTATTATAGAAGACAAAAAAATGGAGATCATCACACTCCAGCGCGCTGAGATCAACGCCCCACGCATGAGTGCTCTCAGCACTACGGCTGCCCGCAGAATTCAGATACGCACTTGTGCGCGTGTAGGTGTTTGTGAACGCTTGACGGCTAAAATCGCCGATAGGCAAGATCACTACCCTCAGGGCAGCCTCAAACGCCGAGGCGCGTGCAAACGCGTTTCAAAACTCTGCAGGAAGCCCACACGGAGGTAACGATCTCCCATGTCACTGTGTTTGGAGACTGACGCGCATGTGATGAGTGCCTCAAATATAGCGGAGATTTGCAGCAGTTCATCTCACTCCCATGACACTTCACTACGGACCCAACTTTCACGTCCTGCGTCTCATTATACCAAGCACTATATAGGAGAACCAATCACGCTGACCATCGTTGGTTCTCAGGTCTAACGTTCCATGAATTTCTGTCCTTCACAGGTTTTCTAGAAGATCTATTTTCGTAGTCACCTAATACTATTAATGATGTCCAGAATTCTGACTTTTATATACCACATTCCTTTCCAATCCTGGCAATAGTAACAAAAAGTCTGTTCGACCAAATCCAACGCAAACGTAATGCATGCATTCGATGCGCGTAGTTATAAATGATGAAGGATAGACCCAGTTGCTAGAACGATGCAACTCGGATGCAAGTCACACGATTTGCGGTTATTTGCAGCTGTTGCACGGTCTGTATAGGGAGCGTCGATGGCGGTGACCCATCCACGGCCTCGAAAAGAACGCTGTGCGACCGCGCCGCTCACGATGGAATCGTCGTTGCAGTGGCGAATCTGAGTTTTCTCGGAATTTGTTCATCACATTTGATGTTATTTAACAAGAACACTAACTAACTCTCAAAGACACCCCATCGTTTTGTCCTGGAGCGTATTCCTACACGAGCGGCGCGGTCGCGCCGCGTGCTTTTCGAGGCAGCAGATGGGTCACTGCCATCGACGCCCACTGTAAGATCCGGAATGGCCCAATGACATTTACATTTCCAGCTCATTCTATCGTTGGTCGTTTCGATAAGTGGATGTAGGTCTGTTGGTGTCCTATGCGGAATTGTTGAGGAAGTCAAACTACGCCACGATCTTCACTCTGCGTTTCATGACGTCGACGTACCTCACAAGTCATAGAGATGATGCCGTGCACAAGTTTTTTTCCCCGAATGTTTTCTAGATTCGCTTTCGAATAATCACTTTTTCTAATTACTAATATTTTAATACATCCGTTGTTTGTTGCTCACAATATCCTTAGTGGCTTGTATATGAGGTTTTCTTATTTATTCCAATGTTTGTGAGAAATCTATTTTTGCCACACATCTTGTCTTTTTGTACAGTCCCTGGATTTCCTAAGGAACGGACGTGAAGTGAAGTGAACCTCGATTGTTTTATTTTGAAGTTATGAGAAATTCATCGAAATAATGAATTTTTATATAAGGAAGATCCCGATAATTCGTGTGCGGTTACTCTCTGAGGAAGATGAATTCTCAGAATTACCAGAAAGCTCAGGTCCATAAAAACAAAAGTCCGGTCCGCGGGTACCTGGTCTTCCAGTAAATTTTTGGAAGGACCGCAGCACAATACTGGAAAAACCGACAGGTGACCCGCAGTTCCTCTGGTTTTGTGCTGCGATCCTTCCGGTTTTCTCTTGCGGTTCTCCTGGTTTCCTGCTGTGATTCTTTCGATTTTCTGAAGTAGTTCTTCCAGTTCTCTGGTGTGGTCCTTCAAAATAGCTGGGACGGCATTTCTATACGTCCTTTCTAACTGTCACCACACCTCAAACAAACAGCAATGACCTTCAATAATATGAGCGCTTACTTAGGCTCTCACGGACGGAAATCATGAAGCTTATTCTGAGATCTGGGGTTTTTATCGCATTTGTTCAATATCTGGGACTTTCGTTTAACGTGCTCTCTATAACAGGCTGTTAAGAGCAACATATCAGTAGTTAGTAAGTTTATTCACATAAAATCAATGTTGCAGAAGATATTTTAAAAAAACATAATTAAACGATACAACGAACACGTTGTAACAGTAAAGATGCGGCTCCTCGAAACCTATGGAGGAAGTGTCGTCGATGAGTACTTCTTTCCACTGACATTTCGTGGATGTCTCTCATTCGAAATGCATTACCGGAAAGACTATCCTGAATTATCTCTGAATAATTTTTATCCGAGCTCAGCATACAGGAGCCCGAAGAAGCTATTCTGGAGCAATCTGTTGAGTAGAAATTTTTTTCTCATCCTATTAGTGGAAATTAGTGTTGGGTTGTGGAAGAAAAGCGTTCGTGTTCCCCAGTTCTCAAGAAAAATTTTGCTAAATCTAACTAACACTGGGAAAGACTATAATTGGTAGGAAACAGAAGCTGTACACTCTCCAAGGTATAGATGTATGTTTAGCTGGAGCACACCCACCGAACTGCTCTTGAAATTACATCGACGAGCTCACCAAAATTCAAGAAGTTGGGCGCTTTGCGCTAAAAGTCACTTTGAAAGTAACATATGGAGACCGGGGGGATGTTCTTCTTCTTTCCTCTAAGAATGTCTTGTGGGCCTTTTTGTTCTTCTGAATTCATGAAAATTCTGCATAAAAAGTCGCTGCGACTACACCCGGTGGTTTTGGCAGCCAGGAATTAGGAATATGTAGAGAGGGGCTCAGACAGAAAATGCAATGGAAAAATATAAGAGACTGAAGGTAATTAAAAAGATTGTTGGGCCATCCATTTGCAAGACTACAAAGCATATGGACGCCAATTGACCCACAGTATAAAGAGGTATAGTTAGTGGTCTACATTCTTTACTCATATTCCTAGATAGGATTTGCCACAAACGAAATTCACCATATTTGGACGGGTTCGAAGAATGTCGTCAATTTGAACCACAATATCTTCAACATAAACAAAGAGACGACTAACCTCCAATATTTCTTCTTTTTCAATCCGAATAAAAGGGGTATTTGCACCCCATTTTTCGAAATTCAGCGGTTTGTGGACACGCGGCACTGCATACTTCTCTGCAACCTGCACTTTAGCGACCAGGCACGTGGACTGCACTGATGGAACGACACGAACAACGAAAAATGTCGAAAAATTGCAAAAAAGAACTTAACAGGAGGTCAAACCCAAATCTTTCGCGCCCTGTATGCACGTTCACGTGTTTTAGGGGCTGCTTCGAAGTTTCACGCAGTTACCACGCATTGCACGCAATACACAGCAACCGAGGCAATTTTACATGTCTTCCCACTTTTTCTCGTAAGTTGCTCCGAGCAACTTACGAGACCCTCTGCGACCGCGAATGCTGTTTTCGCGGCTGTCTAGCCCTGGTCGCTGCGATCAGGTGTTGGACCAACGCATTTTTTGAGAAGAGTTGCTCTCAGTGCTCGCCTGAGGTCTGCTTCGTGCCATCGTAGTGAAGGAATCGCGATCAAATCCTCTAGCGCTTAGTGATACAGGGTCAAGCGTAATCCCAGTAGCACAATACAAAGTGCTTTCTGTGCGTAACATGTCGAGAACTTCTTCTATTTTTTACTTCTTGATAAGTTTTCGGCGCTTAGCGCCTTCGCCAGATCTTTACAATATAAAACATTACACACAATGCAGCAGTAACCTAAGTAGTGACTGTCAATACCCACCGAGCAGAGGGAATGCAATGAATTCACTTCGGCACTACAGCGGATATTTATATGTATTGCGATACTGTAATCTGCTTTTGCGGGGATACCGCTGACCCAACGGCTTTTCGTAGTCGAAGCCGCAGTGTACTTCTGAGCTTCCACAAGATCTTCCCTACTATTAGGTCGTCAAATATGAAATGTCTGATTTTTTAAGTGGTCAGTTTGACAGCTGGTATCTTCGGTGTTTTCTCAACTCCGCTCTCATCTTTCTTTCCATTATGAATTTACATCTTCCCTCTCTCAAAATCACCTACTTGATTTTTGATTAACTTTAAAATTTTTATCTAAGAGGAAGTTTTGTGAAACTAATAAGTGACAAAAAAATCGTACCATCTCGGAATATGGCCTCCATCGCGGAGCCTGCAAGGCATAAACAACTCGAAATACCCGAGAAATGTTTGGAAAGGGAGTGGCTAATAAAGGAACAACCATGCTACCGCTTAGATGGCGAGGCTGTGCCAGTAGCATAGCGGGCATATTTGGATTGCTCGTACCTCATCTTCTTGGAAAAACATTACTTGAAACTGCCTCATTAGAAATCACACATTTCATACTTGACGACCTAATACAGTGCGTTTCATAATTATAAGATCACCCTCGAATTTTGGGTTTTCCAGGGAAGCAGCAGTCGGGGGAATTTCTTGCCATTTTTGCTAGATTCTCCACTTTGAAAAAACATTGTAGTCCGAATTTCGTTTCAATACCTTTTACCCTAATGGTTTTACAAATATTTCTTACTTTTCATACCGTTTCATAATTATAAGATCACTTCAAGAAATTAGGCAATTTGCACAAAATGAACACTGATTCCGCACATCTACGTGACCGAGAGGGGGAGGTACGCGGCAAAGATGCAGGTTTAGCAATGCTCCTTGGTGGTCTGTCTTCTTCTGAAGAGGAAGACCAGATCAAAGCTCTCTAAAATGATACCCTCAGTATCCCATCCATTGCTGCGCAGATCTAAGGTTTGTTTCCTGTGTGGACAAGGCTGTATGTTACTCTCCGGTGCCTCCGCATCTGTTGCGAGCTTTGCACGCCTTTGCACGGCCTCTGCTCGTGAGGAACGTCGAATTTTCGGACCTGCTTCGTGCAGTACCTCGTCTAAGAAATGGATTCCCTCACATTTGGAGATCCAAAATGCCAAGTCAGCTGTCTGAAGAGGCATGAGGAGCCGTAGAAACATTGCTAGAGAAGCAGTGAAGAGTTCTCCAAAGCATATCTACCCGCTTATGGTGTCGCGATTGAATTTCACAGTGAGGAACCTAGCGGAAGTTCTATCAAAGTTGACGATATTGCATTTTGACGACTGTAACATGCTTATTCACACGGTGTTTTCGGTTGAATACAAATCCAATTTGGATGGGTAGGCAAGGTTTAAGTGTCCCTGGCAAGATCTAAGTAAGGATCTTGCCAACTTCATCTCAAGCAATTATGGCGGTGAGGTGTCATGTTCGCTAAAGGCATTCTGCCACACCTGCAGGCAGAAACAGGCTTTTGTGGCATGCAGAATGGACTCGACAAAACTCCAGATGATGCCAGAAGCACGTCTGCGGCCATTCCTGAGTGGAGGACGTTGCCAAAGCAACATTCTGTAGCAGGACGTCGGTGCGACCCACTTGACCCACTGAAAGGTGGTGCAGCTTAGGTCGCGTAAGAGCGGAGTCCTGTCTTGTCCAGCATGTATTTCTGACCTAAACCTAATTTGCACCCTCTAAAACACTTTTCCAGGTGGATTGACGCCAACAATCTCTGTTCAGAGCAGTCGATTACTTGAAGCGAGCACTCCTGCAAGCTTGAAATGTTACTGACCCAATAACGTAAAGAAATTTTATTTCCAGTATGCCTCGACGACATTTCGAGATCGCTAACAAACGTGGAGAAACTGTATATTGTTACATTCCCATGATTTCCATTTTTTCATCCGAAAATTGTTCACTTTCATGGAGTGATCTTATGATTATGAAACGGTATGACAAAAACAAAAAAATTTTGTAAAACCATTAGGGTAAAAGGTATTGAAACGAAATTTTGGCTACAATGGTTTTTCAAAGTGAGAAATCTATCAAAAATAGCAAGAAATTCCCCTGACTGCTGCATCTCCTGAAAACTCAAAAATAGGAAGTGATCTTATAATTATGAAACGCACTGTATTTATCTCCGGTTTGCAACGTTCAATTTCTTTTGCCTCTATTATTTTCTTCTCGAAAGGCTTCATGAGGTTCCGATGCAATACTCTGACTTCGAAGTCCCTGGCAGACTTGAAAGAAAGGAAAGAAGGAAATACGCTGGCGCAAAAAGGAATCATCGAAAAATATTTTACTACATTCACGGAGTGCTCACCCACTCCACGTAAAAGTGAACGTAGTACGAAATCTGAAGATCACCGGCGGAAGAATTTCTACAGGAAGCTCAGAAAGTGTTGAAAAAGTTCGCAAAGTACTCTTTGAAAATGTATGCATTCGTTGTCATGCCACGAGATCTTGGTAAGGCTTCGACGACAACGGCAATCGCACCTCTATGGGACCGTATATTTGATCACTTGCAGGGATGCGGTGAGCAGTATGTAGGAGAATCTGAACGACCGCTGAGAAAAAGACTGGATGAACATCGACGAGCACTACAGCACCCCCAATCGTACCCCACTAGTAGTTTCTCTAAGCATCGAACAACAATGCACACTCAGGAGTCTGTCCCAGACTTCGAAGTCAGAGTGTTGCATCGAAACTTCATGAAGCCTCTCGAGGGGAAAATAATGGAGGCAAAAGAAATTAAGTGATGCAAACCGGAGATAAATAGGAGGGAAGAACTTGTGGACGCTCTGAAGTACATTGCTTGATCGACTTCGAAAAACAGTTGGGTCAGCGGTATTCCCACAAAAGCAGATTACAGTATCACGATACATATAAATATCCGCTGTAGTGCCGAAGTGAATTCATTGCATTCTCTCTGCTCGTACACTAGGTGGGTACGAGCAGAGAGAATGCAATGAATTCACTTCGGTCACTATTTAGGTTGTTGCTGTATTATGTGTAATGTATTATATTACAAAAATCTGACAAAGGCGCTGAGCGCCGAAAGCTTATGAAGAAGTAATGAATAGAAGAAGTTCTCAACCTGTACTGCTTAGGAGCATTACGAAAAGAGACTTCGGAACAGCACCATCATCCAATGCTCAACAACTGGGTGAGAAAGAAGCACCGAACGCTGTCAGAAAACGAAGCATCACCGAACAAAGGCCATGGCAATTTCTTGGTGGTCTGGTGCAAAAATTATTCACTATAGCTCGTCGAATGCCTCACAGCTGAAAAGTATTGATAGCTAGTCAGTGAAATAAACCGGGAATCTCACTGTGTGAGCCTAGTCTTTCTCAATGAAATGAACTCCATACTCCTACAGAGCACTGTCCAGCCATATGTATGTCATACACCAGGAACTCACCAGGCTGGAACAACTAGGCTAGGAAGCTCTGTCTCATGTGTTATGATCAGCAAACCTCTCGCTCACTGATTACCACTTGCCAGAGCATCTAGTTGACCCCATCAGGAAAAAATTCTTCAAAAACCAAAATGGTACCAAAATTGGCTCCCCGGTCGATCCTTGAAGACCCCGGTCGAAGTGTATGGTGGTTCAAGAAAATTCACCTTATTGTTAAGGATTTGTGGATTATAATGGTTGTAGACCCCATTGAGAACATTAACTCTGAAGTGAATTATGGGATTACGAAATAAAGGGTTGAAAACGCTCATTATTTTTGCAACAACCTAATACATGAACTAGCTTTCTGCGAACTCTGGTTGCCTGTGCACAATGAGCCGAAATAATGTTTCAGTAAGATATTGAATTTTCAACTGTTTGCTTATTTCTCCACCAACGAAAGCTTTCTTGACAGAATTAGAGGGAACCTATTACAGCCACCTCCGTTGATTGTGGCGAATAAGATAGAGCTTCTGAACTTCATTAATCGACTTTTTGTTTCTCTGCAATTTTCGCAAAGTGCAGGTAGTCGATCATGAAGGATTTCTTGAAGAAATTGTTTCGACACAATAACGGCAGAGTGGCTGGTCTAGGAAGCGTAAATGTTGTACACAGAGATCTGCAGTATGTAATAGCCGCTCATTACCTATAGTCAGACTACTCGTTTCATATTTTACCACATACTCAACGTCATCTTGTGAATATGAGTGTCACGATGTGGAGTTACGCTGTTCACATTTGTTGAGAAAATACAGTTCTTTGTGAGGTGACTCAGAAAAATCTCTTTCCTACTCACAAGGGGAGTGCAAGAGGCCAGGCTGGCAGATCGGACTGAAACCTACCAGGCTTGAATCCTTGCTTGATCTCTTCCACCATATATTTCATTTTTGCCCAGAATGCTAATAAACAGATGTCCCACCACACTGCTATACGCATTGCAACACCCATCAAGCAACAACAGGGTGGCCGAGTAGTGAGGATGCTGGGCTATCAGGTAGAGCGTCGAGAGTTTGAACCCCTCATGTGCATACTTTTTGCATTCTTGTTTTTCATTCCTTCTAAGTTGTTAAAATGCAATTTAAAGATTAGAACATGGAACCTATCATTATTGATGTACCAGCCACGATTAACTACACTATATTAAACGTAGTCTACTGGTTGTACAGTTGTTCCTCTAGTCGCAATAAACGCGAAAATTCTCCATTCAAAACGAATCATTACGATTATGATTATGGCATTATTATGCTAGTGGGGAAAAGGTTGAGTTATAACCCCGAGAAGTGATAATGTGATTAAAACTCCCAACATGGTCTAATGCAAGTGGCTGTGTGTTCGGCCGGGTTCTGATTCGTGATTGTCCTCTACAACTCAAAATCCTGTCAATAAGGGTAGGTTTTATGTTCAAATCTTTCAAAGCTAACTTCAACAACAAAGAAAGAATAAAAAACAAAAGTGCAAAACGGATGCACATGACGGGATCCGAACCCTCGACCCTCTGCCTAACAGTTCAGCACCTTCCCCACTCGACCATATCTGTTTTTTAGCACCTTGGACAAAAATGAAATATATGGTGGAAGACCTTTTCAAGCGAGGATTCAGGCCAGATAGGTTTCATTCCAATCTGCCGGCCTGGCCTCTTGCACTTCCCTTGTCGGAACATTTTGGATGAGCAACTCAGAGTTCGTGAACATCTATTGTAAGTTCAGCTTAAAGGTACATATATCACAATGGCTATTCGACCTTAACCTCTGCCACATTCCTTCACATTTTCTCCAATGTCGAGTATAGCAGCTGAACTATGTACGCGAATTCCTATGTTAAATAACTTCTACATCGGTAATGACCATTAAAGGCCCATACCCATGTCATGACTATCAGCAGGGGCCTATCTCAGTTAGATGTACTCAAAACGCTCAAAATCGATGACGTATAGTACAATTACATTTTGAAGAATTCTCAACCCCTTCACCTTGATCAATCGCTATTCCATTATGTAAAACTGAAGTAAGTAGCACTTTTCTTGTAATAGTTGTTTCTGCATTCTGTTTGATCTGTGTTGAATTTTGTTCAAACATTTCTTCCTCAGAATAGTGATCAAATGTATTCCTGAACCCACTTGCCTCCACTGGACGATAAGCGGGATAGTCATCGTCACAGTTTCTTGAAATTCCTGTCGAATTTTTCATCCTTGAATCCACACATAGCAAATTTTACTGGTGCATGTTTCTTCGTTCTATCAGACCCATTGTGTCAACTACTTATTAGCCAACTCAATAGGCTGATCGTAGTAGTGGTTTATTAGGGCGGCGGACACCTAACATCCGAAAATTCACTTTTAGTTTACCCATTCCTGGCCGCGTGAGTAGTGCCACTCCCCACTGTCAATTACCTATTGCAAGCGGTCTTATTCATATTGGGTCTGTCACACCGGTGCTACCGTCATTGCATTCATGGGCATCTTTATAGTTTATACCTTCTCGTTTCTGTCATCATAAATGTGATTCCCATAAAATTGACCAAATGGCAGCAAGTTGGTAAAAGTTGAATATGATTTTACGTGCGTTTCCTTTTCTATGTTAGCCTTCCAGTCTCTGTTTTTTTTTCTTCTGGCGCG
Organism: Ancylostoma ceylanicum; assembly: GCA_000688135.1. Classification (NCBI taxonomy): domain Eukaryota; kingdom Metazoa; phylum Nematoda; class Chromadorea; order Rhabditida; family Ancylostomatidae; genus Ancylostoma; species Ancylostoma ceylanicum. The sequence goes on from JARK01001620.1 coordinate 96,074, forward strand.
TACCTGCGTAGTGCACAAAATGAATGAACGAATGAATGACACTCCTCCTATTTTTTTAGAAATCTACTGTACCATCAACTACGCACCAATATTGGTTTCATGTTGCATATACACGAATACTCAAGGTTTTGATATTGATTTAGTAGGCAATAGAATCTTAACAATAAATGCATGTACAATCCACCATTGAAAATACGCACATAAGAGTTGAGATGAACATACTTGAAGGTCAAGCAAAGGTTTACAACAAACTTTGTTATTACCATCATTGTCGGCCAAATATATATTTGTACACATACAAGAATACAACACCGGAGATATTCTCGGATTAGAAATGAGTTTGGCTAGTCGCTGACACGGATAGAAAGTGAACTTGCCGAGGGCAACGAACGCGTGCAAAATATCAACTGTAAGATATAAAAGATAGTGGGGGGGGGGGG
>JARK01001620.1:96620-106846 GCA_000688135.1 Ancylostoma ceylanicum
AAAAGATAGTGGGGGGGGGGGGAGATTCAACAAGCAGGACAGAATTACATTACAGAATAGTCATGGAATTGAAAGAAAAAAGACAGCAGATCACAAGCGTTAAAACAAGGTAAGGATATGCGTTTGACTTAGGCAAACTGAATGAGAAACACGTAGTGAGCGCAGTTCATGCGTAAAGACGAGCATTCTGCCCAGGACGGCATCGTCAGCTATCCCGCAGGAGTAAAGAAGAAATCTGAGAACTTTCCGATAAATGCAGCCTATGCCTATCCTATAGAAGAGCAGCAAAAAAGAAAACGAGCACATGGAGGCACAACGACTACCTGACATTCAAGGACCAGTGCTCTCAATCTGTCTAATCATGGTTTTTACAACTCCTCCATCTACGGGGATTAGAGCGTCCAGCTCCGCAGCCTGTTCGACTGTTAACGGAGTCCTCTGGCGAGCCGCAAGTTTCCGCGGAGAGATGAGTTCGTCATCGATGAGTGGGAAATCGCCTCGGGGCGAATCCACTTCAGCAATTGTTGCCGAGCGTTCACAGAGGTTAGTACGGCCAGACCCGCCACGCAGCATCTGAAAACGCTCACTGATAATTGAGTGGAGATCAACGGAGAAAATCGTAAAGTTGTTGCTCATTCAGCTGTAAATTATACCTTCTTACATAGGTTATGGCAGGCCACTGCGAAAACAAAATTTGAGGCAAGTACCCATAATGAAAAAAGTGACGATTTAAGTGTGCGACTCCAGAATATCCAGACAAGATAGATTTTTGGATTTTTCCGGATATTTTTTTGAAATTTCACTGGCATTTCTCACCTCGCAAGAATCCCCCGACATGTAATACTTCTTCATCCTCACTCGCTTCTGTTGGTCCATTCTATTGAAACGACGATCTTGCCTGAAATTGCAGAGTATTCGTTGGATAAAAGCGCCCATGAATCACCGTTGCGCTGATGTAAAATAGCCCATAAAACAATATAGCCATTACATCGCGGCATTTTTCTCTTCAAAAACGCCGGAGAGCAGATGACTTGGATGTCGCGGATGCTTCCAGAAAGCCGTTTTTTGAAGAATGCTCCTTATGATTTTAATCTCTTGGTGTTTCAAGGAAGCTGAATTACTGCAGAGGCGAAAGAGAAGGTCTTATGGGTGAAGTCCCACAAGGAATAGGAGATCACGGAAGGCCAGGACCTACGCAGAAATTGACAATATTCACTTTTCTAGATTCGGTTGTTCTATACGATAGACATCAGCTGATGATTATTGTTTTCTAACATTGAAACTATCTAAAATTCAACTTTTTTTCTGGATAGTTCTCAAAGTGTCACGTACTGATTCAGTTCCGATGGATTAACAGTCTCCTGAACCACGTCGCTAAGCAGCATGTTGAACGATGGATCGCAGAATTCATCGAGTCTTGTCAGAGATTTCGAGCGATTCTTGTATACAGCCTGTTCTCTCCACGCCAGCACCTCTTGCAAAGAGTCCTGTTCAGAGGAGTGTGGTGGAATAGCGACAGCTTTCCTGGCCTGAAGTGGATGACCTCTGATTCGTGGGTTATCTGAAGGCAATGACCCTCGAGTGTGAGTTGTGACCTACCTGAGCTTTGGGGCTGGTGTTGCCACAGGACACAAGCTCCTTAAACAGTTCATTGAATGTCTCGTCAATTTCCTCGCATTCAATTCGTCGGCTGGATGGAGAGCGGGTCTGCAAAAGGGCAGAGATTTAACACTTTGGAATGATGTTCACAGGAATTGGGGGATTCACATGAGAACAACGCCTCTATGGATCACAGAAATCACCAAGCGTAAACGTGTTGACGTCCATGAAAGAGATGGGTAAATTTGTGGGGTGCGAATACGTTTACCCAGGGCGACCTCAATGATGCATGCGGCCTCAATTCTAAGAAGTGTAACAATAAATCTTGAGATTAAACCAGCTCCTTCATAACATGAGCCAGTTTGGTATATGACTATTTCAGAAAGACCACTATGTAGGTTTCCTGGATCCTAACAATAAGCCTGTTTAAAATGAAGAATGTCTAAAGTTACAATCAGTGCATAGGTATTCACAGTCTTTACTCTCGAGGTCAAGTCTTTCTCTGGATTTTACCCTGCTTTTCTTTCCAAACGACTTCCAGTGCAAAAAAGCTTCCACTTCTTATCGCTCGAAAATGAAAGGCTTCTCTCTAGATGTAACGACTTATGGGTTATTGCACCTTCAGCCCCAAACCTTCAGAGGTGGTAGTAATTTGGTCGAGACCTCGAGGTAACCGTGAGGTAACCATCAGAGGTTACCTCGTGGTCACCTCGAGGTCAATTTCCCCAAAAATGTATTGTAAAACAACTGAGACCTCGAGGTAACCGACCGGTCACCTTGAGGTCTCACTCTGGTCTCTACCTCACGGTAACCGAGCTGAGACCGTGATCTCTTATCTAATGAGGCATATTTGTGAAAATAGTATCATGAGGCAAGAGACGCAGACCGGTCACGAAAAAGTACTCCCGAGTAGTTTTTCATTCTGACCGGCAGGTCATGAGGTCTGAAGAGGTCCTACTGGTTTGGTTTCTTGTTTTTGGGGATTTCTTTGTATATGTTTCATAGCAATTAACCGGGGCATTGTAGAAACGTTTAATTATAGAGCAAAACAGTAGGGTATTGGCTACTATTACTTATTATTATTACTTATTATTATTATTATTACTATTGGCTACCCTTTGTGGAGTGGATATTTCCATGTTCAGAGTGAATGATGATAAATTTGATAAGTTTCACATATCCCAGAACAACTCAGTGTAATCACCGTACAGATAGCTGAGTGCGATGTGGGCTGTCTCCGAGTCAAACCCTCACGGGTTCGAATCCTCCAAAAATAGAAATGATTTGTTTAGTCAAAATTAGCTACTTCGCGGTTTTAGCTCGGTCTCCTCGAGGTCAAGTCATGGTCTCAGTGTGAAACTGCGAGTTAACTCCGAGTCTCACCTCATGGTTACCTCACGGTCTCGGCCAAATTACTACCACCCCAAACATTTAGTCATGGGCCCCATGCAATTTACAAAATATCTGGGTTCTTCATCTCATTTTCATTCCTCATCCCTTTCTCAACAATCATGCATAAGGGGTCACATAATTTGTTCAAACTGATGTCGTCAGTGACCAGAGCGACATCACCATAAATTCACCTCCAAAAAATGCGTTGATCAGATCCGGGTAAGAGATGCACGGAAATATTCTTGAATATGAAAGTTCTGACCACTCAAAAGCGAAGAGAAGGTTGGATTTTTTTTTTGACTTCTCCTCTTCGTGAAGTCCTCAAAAGCACCAACTTCACTCAGTCGAAGCCCAAACAATAAAACGATCGCCATAGAAAATAATCTGTACTCTCTCTTTTTTCAATGTCATTAAAATAAAAAGTCGACCATATGACATCTCGCCACTCAACGTTTGCGCTACCACCTCAACGCAGCTTTGCACTCACTTCACATCGCGGCGGAAGCAATCTCTTATTTCTGGCCATGTGGTAGCGACTTCGTGACGACTGCACCGCTTCAGGTGCAGCAGCACCTTGCACTCCTTCTACAGTCCCGTTGAAGAAAATCGTCGAAGCCGACAGGGTCCGTGAGACGGGGGCTTTGGAGACAGCCGAGACGCGCTAGAATATGCAAATCATCACGGCTCAGTAGGAAATTCGTCAAATCACTCGAATAAGGAAGCAAAATGCTAAACTGGGTCAAATCATGGGCGGCCGAACTTTGCATATGATTATATTGTACCGAAAATTTGTAGTAAACTTGTAATGACTGAGTGATAGCATGGTAAATATATTTGAACCTTTGTAAGTTCGAACTACCATTAACCTATGAGATGCCTAGGGAAGAATTGCGATGAAATTATTAAGACCCGATAAAGAAGAAAGAAGAACTAACAGCAGGGCCTGATTCGCTGCTCGGTCCTGGAGTAGAAGACATGTGACAGGTACACTTCGGCACAACGTCCGGCACTCCAAACAACTTGTAGCGTGAGGAGTCCGACACCAAGGACGTCTACAAAAACAAAGCATACGTATGGCATGGAGTTTCTGGGGGTTCCAGAAGAACTACAAGTGTTGCTCGAGGACTAGTGATTGACCCACATACCTTGCTAGCTCCCAGCAATCGAGATGCGGACAGACTTCGTCGTCGGTTGTTGTCTGTGGCTCCCTTGTCCACGCTCTTGCGACGCTTCTCCAAGTATTTCGGCACACGCTTGTGGTTTTTCATTGATACTGGAACGAAGCCATCAAGGATGCAGCCAGAATTTTCAGCGAATCATGTACAGAAAATCTTAGTTCTACTAACCTTCAGCAAACTCAGGCCGCCCAAATGCGACTCTTTGCGTGTTGTCCATGCTGAGCATCAGCTGCTTTGTCTTCTCCGGGATTTCGATACCGTAGTGATCCAGCATCATTCGTTTCAGCTCAATCATCCACGTTCTCTTCTGATCAGCTGACGATGCCTGGACATTCCCATTTTAGGAACAAAAACGGCAAAAAGGAAAGAAACAGAAAAAAAAACAATAAACGAAGCAAGAATCACTCACTAGGAAAATATAGTGGGTGCGCGGGTTGTCGAAGGAGAGCACTTGGAATGCGAGCGGCTCTTCTGGGTAGATTGACTCATTCAGCATTAAGTTCGATGACTGAAATGGAATCGATGAAGAAGCAAGCATTAATGAAAAATTATTTTTGTTGATAACACAAAAGATGCCTTTCATCACTACAGTGATAAAGCTTAGGTTACTACCCTCTTGTAATGACGAGATTCTCAAGAATACCCGAAATGGTTCTCGCTTCCCGAGCCACTTCTGAAGGGGCGAATTTTTTAAGCAGAAATACAGTAGCGGCTAAAAAGATACTATTGCAAGCAGTTCGAGGTGATGCTACGTAGCAAGAAGAAGGAGTATATCGACCCTCATTCTTTCTTCGAATTCAATCAGAATACGTAGCTAAGGCGAGAAACTGAAACATAGTAGATTCTGTCCTCAACAGTGCCTCTGATCCTATCTTATTGGCCGCTATTGTAGGTAAAAAATATTTTGTGTGGCTGACGAAAAATATTTTGTGTGGCTGACGGCTGAGCAAGTACTGATACATGCAGTGGGATTTATTATATTTTGTTGGAGAAACTCGTCGACTCCAAGTGAGCGGAAAGCAGACAACTTTCCCGAGAGGGTTCACAAATATTACCATCAATGCTTTCATTGCAGTTTCCTAATTTTTGAATTCTCTTGAAATTTTGCGAAACGCTGCCTGCCTGAGAAAGGCCTTCCGCAAAAGGATCGTAAACCGCATCGCACTCTTGTGAAGTTTTCGAAAGAATCCCACGATTTTTATTTGAGTTGCTCATGCATGTGACGTCAGTTTTGTCGCTGTTGAAGTCCTAAACCTGGTCCCTTTGAGTAATGAGTATATTCCTCTCTCATGAAGGCATTCCTTTTCTGGATAAGCAGAGAACTGGTTTTTATAGCAACCTCTTGAAGAACCCCTCCGTTTTGCAATTTTTTTTCGAATGAGTTTGGAAACTGCTATAAAAACACACCATAATATAGTCCTTGCAGATGTAGTTAGAATTTCTCTGCTTTACGATCAACAGCATTTCCTCAAACAGGAACAGAAGTCGAGTGGTCTTTGATCCAGCCTGTCGGAACTGAGCCTCCAGGAGCAACTCCCCGTAAGCTGATAGGTTGGCGTTTTGCTGAAATTTACACATGCTATTTGCATAGACATAAGAACGAGAAGAAAAATCTTTCCGTTCCATTAAGCATCTCTAATTTCTTGTTGAGAAAGACTTCAATTCACTGATACGATTGCCGCTTCAGCATGTTCAAAAATAATAGTACAACTGCACCATGAGCCTATTTTCTTTTTAGAACTGGTGAAGAACGTAACGCACCTTATCGACGGTCCATTTCTGGATGGCCGCCTGCAGCTGCTCAACTCGCTCCGCATGTTCGGCGCGTTTCTTTTCATCGTTGATCCGCGACGCTTGTGATGTCATCACCTCATGAGCTCGTTTCACGACGGCTAAGTCTTCGGGTGGTAACGAGCTGGGAAGGTGTTTGAGCATGTTCTGAAAAGCAAAGGGTACGGCTGCTGTCGGGGTCGTAATCACTAGAACACTGACGAGAATTACTTCGCATTAGTGTGTTGATGGAATAATGTATCAGATACATTAGATATCCGAATATCTGATCTCGAATAAATCGACAAATCGAAATGCTCATGAAAGGGAAAGACCTACATACACACACCTCTTGGTGGAGGAAAACAAGGGCTATTTTTTGAATGGATCTTTGAATTGTTATTCGAATTGGTTGAATTTATTTGATTTTTATTCGGTCAACACTACATACATACTTCTCATCTTCGCAATTTGGTGTAGAAGTGCTCTTCTTTGCGGCAGATTCAGGACTTTTGATTTTGCCAACAAAGAAACAATCGTGTAACTAAAATTTCCCTTTTTCCGAATTGTCATTATCGGATTGTAAACCTAGATCTTTTCGGAATATTTTAATATTCGATACTTGCTCTGAAAAGAATTTCGATCCGTTCGAACAGTGGTTATTCGAAAATCAAATCAGTTCCCTCGAATCACATACGTAAGTGACGGCACTACCGGCAAACCATTCCAAATTTCACAACTAAACCAGCACAACTCCGCACCGAATGGATAGTTTAAACTATAAATCAACTGCAATCCCATCATAAATGCATTGTCTGTACGGCGCTATTAACCTATGCCATGAGTTACCCAGTAATGGTAGTTTTGACATTTCATACTAGGGAATAGGGTGTAGTTTTATAAACCTGCTACATCAAGAATGTGGCAATGCGCTCATTTCTCAAATAAGCATCAATGACAAAAAATGACCCGAGCCATTTCGTAAACACATGGCATAACTACGAATTCTCAAAAGCAATGAGGTTCCTAGAAAGAAGATAACACAGCTGTCCGTGGATTATCGAGGTCATGTTAATTAAAGTTGTTGCATTTTGTTAGAACAATTTTTTTAAAACTTTTTTTGAACTGCGATAATGCGTACCGAAAAATTTGTACCAAGGAACCACCGGATTTTAGGTTGTTTAACTTTTCTTAAAGTTCGTTTAATGTTTCAGATTGTTCTGAACCCTAAATACTTTTTATGTACCTAGCTGTTCAGAAGTTTTTATGTGCCTGGATGTTCAGATTTTATGCACTGCAGCTATGTTGCTTTTGTTTGTTCTAACATCTTACGTTTTTGTTAATTTGAATTGTTACTGAATCTTTTTAGCATGTCTTTGGCGCACCCTTCGAGGTGTAATTAAAATATTAGGTTGTCCCAAAAATAATGGCCATTTTGGAGGTGCGCATTCCAATGTGCGTAACTCCGTTCATACTTGAGCTTTTCCTCTGGAATGAAAAGCATTATGAGCAGAATTTCCAGCAGATTTTTGCAGTACAGTAAAATTTGTAGAAGGAGAAAAGCTCAAATCATTGGAGTCAAGGAAGTGCGAAAGGTCAATTTTCGGTACACTTTGATTCACATGGATTTTCTAGAAGGAAAGCGGTTTTACTGCAGATTTAAAAGGATATCTTATTAGGCAAAGGTGTGGCCAACACAATTCTACAAGGAGAGATCCAGAGCTTGACTAAGAAAAATTTTGCGTGGTTGGGTATGAACCTGTGTGGATTTGCCCCTCCCACCAGTGGGAGTGCACTCCTTCGGCTCACCAAAGCTAACGTGCCCTCCACCGAATCTAGCGATAGAGGCTAAAATGGTAACGGGCAAGGCGCTTGGTAAATTATACTCTCGGCCTGGTCCAGCTTCTCTCAAACACCACGAGCAGAAATTCGTCTATCAGGAAAAGTTACCCTTTTCTGAAATGTCGAGATTTTTTGGATGTATCCAGGTCTCCCCCACCGATACAAGCAGTACAAAACTCCATTTTATTAGGCAATGTCCACTCATCACTAAAATTAGCCCACTTTCCCCGGAAATTCCATAGCAGTGTTTATTAGAGAGATTAAAGTAGATGGTGCCGCAAGTTAATCACTGACAGGCGATACTTTTGTTCAAAATCGACTTCGCCTGTACTTTTGCCATATTTAATTGCCAAGGAGTCTGAATGGCTACAGATTTACTTGTATTCAACCTAGCTATTAACATTTTTACGGAGTGTTTCAGAATTCTCGTCTCGCCTCCAGAACTATGCTATCGTTCCTGAGAACTTTCATGACCATCACCTGTTCAAAGTTGGAAACTCGTACCGTTCCGGAAATGTTTCCCTAGTCATAGCTTCGTCATAGCTTCTGTGTGCTCACAACACGACTACCTGGCCAAATGCAGAGCCAACACCAAATCCGGCTTTTGTCCTAATAGGGCGGCAAAATAGTCTAAAAAATGGGAGAACCCAAAAACCATGTTTTGCCTCATCGCACAATGTCGTCCGCAGAAACCATGAAGAAGAGTAATTGAGAGAGTCTTTTGGAGTGCAGATAGAGCAGGACTTCCTCTATATAATCGCTCAAAGTTTTCCTATCTAGCTCCTGAATTAACGGTTTTATGAACTTCCAAACATTCATTACTAGATTGCGGCCATTTATTTTGGGACAACCTAATAGAATGAAAATGGAATGAATACCTCAATGAATAAGTGATACTTCAGCACTCTTTGAACAGGTTTGAGAAGATATGCACTGAGTGGAAGGGCATGGCCGAGCGCGGCCTGACGCTGCGACAGAGCAGCAGCCAGATGCGGCTGCTGCTGTAGTTGAGCGAGGGTGGCGATCATCCTGGAATCACTCTGTAATCTTCCAGAACCACCCCCGTAACCACTGAATATGTACCTGTGGTAGTTAGTGCAGTACACAATATAATCCTCGAACTTCCCCGCGCTATCCACGAAGCAACGGCTCATCTGCAATTTCAGCATAAGCATGAGCGTATGCTTCTTCATGACGATCCCAATGCTGTATTCGAAACTACTCTCAATGCATGCATGAATTGTTAGAAAACAATTCGAGCGATGGTGGCCGAGAATCCAGCCAGATTCATGGATGGATGACTTACGTACCTTCACGCAGTCCAAGTCGGCCATATCCAGCTGCTGGAGAAGTTTTCGGTTGAACGCGTAAATTCGCTCAATGCAGCCAAACAACGACGAGATGTTGTCCAGCGTGACGCCGAGTTCATCGCGATGATCGACCAGAAAGTTTAGGTAGCCCTGGAAAGAGATGCTAGTAGAAATATTCATATTAGGTTAGTGGTTCGATACTTTCAATTCAACTGACAACTCATAATACCCAGAACTAGTTGCCGGGTCACACTTGAAACTTACTCGACCCAAAAAACTATTGAAGGCCCTGTTTGCAAGCTGTCGACAAGCTATTGGCCGACAACTTGTCGACATTAAAAGGCGAAGGCAAGCTATTAACAAACGTTGGGTCGAGCATGATCCAGATGCAATCAGACAACATGTTCCGGGTTTCTAAGGAATCGAGTGGATTTACGAAAAAACGCAATCCAAATTCGAATTCCAAGTCATCCGAAAGAAGACTACTCGAGCTATTCAAGACTGAGTTATACGTAGCGCCAACACTTATACCATTAGCATAGGTGAGGTCTACTCCAAAACTTGGCCGCGTGAAGACAAAGCCTTCGACTAAATGCCCAACTGTGTATTTCTCTATAACCTTTTGTTTTGCTATGGCATATCATGTCTGGAGCATAAAGAAAGCAGACAAAGTAAATGATCACCTGAATAACCGCGTATAAATCCTCGACATAGGTCTTTTCAGTGTCGAAAAGTTCAATGGCGATGCGATCGACATGCGAAATCGACCCGGCAGCGAGCAGTGCCGATCGTCGCGATGAGGACAGGGACGAGAGCGAGGAGTGACTGCAATTTATGCCAACTAACACTAAGGCATCAGGATCAGTGCTACTGCGGAAATATCAGGGTTATGGTAGGATCCACTATGACCCAATGCTCACCTTACAATGCCACTGTCACGATTGCTCGAATGATCTTCTCCTCCATCAGAACTACGAAGGGAGGAGCGCGCTGAGCTGTATCCAGTCGATGATGAGACAAATGATAGTCGAGCGGGATCCTAAATGGTTACAGTTGGGTACAAATAATGGTATTTAGATGTAGGAGTCGCTCTTGAGGATGGTGGGTGTTGAAGTTCTAGGTTTTACCCTAGGGA
>JARK01001620.1:107012-117938 GCA_000688135.1 Ancylostoma ceylanicum
GGGGAGGGTTGACTCATCCGATCACCAAATTTGGTCTATGTGCTTGTTTTCGCAGGAATTGCACGCAAAAGTCAATTCAAACCGGGTATGTAAATTTACCTGAAGTTACAAATATTTGCCCATGCGTCGCATGCATAATTGAGATCACCCAGGGTAATCATCCGGGGTTAACAACACACAATTTCACCCAGCGTTAAAAGGGACGTCAAAGTGTCGACTCTGGGTAATCTCAGTGATGCATCTAGGCACAGAGCTAGGATGAATTGGATAGGCAGGAAAGTACTTTGGGTAATCTAAATGATGCATCCATACTGAGATCTAGGATGACTTGGATAGGTATGAAAGTTGTTTCGCAGTTTCTCAATGGCATATTGAATCTTAATAACCAAATTCTGTGGTAACAGAGAAACCGAAATTCAACCTCTTTGTCAAATATTATCTCAAAAACAAAACCTTGAAATTTCAAAAAAACGTTAACTTCAGAATAACGGTAGGGTTCTTCCTCACCGCTCATCCAGGATGCGATCAGAAGGCAGTACTCATAGTTTTCGTTGCTAAAAGTTAGTCGTCTTGCTGGTTCAATTTTTTTCCGTTTTTAGTTTTCTTTTCGATTGCTGAATATTGATACCTATGGTTTCAACTTCATGACGAAAGCTCATGATTTTCTCTATTTTCTATTACTCTCTTTAAATACAGATGTGGAATACAGAAGAAGATAATAAAAGAAAGATTCACCAGAATACACCTAGCAGCCTCAGACATTAGCACTGTGTCAAGTACGCCAGAGCGCAAACACGTAAGCATAAACCAACATAAGCATTATCATAGACCATTAGTAGACCAGTTCTACTCCGAAACAAAGCCAGCGGATAAAACAAAATACGAGGCAGTATGTAATGCAGCACTTATCACAGCCAGATTGCTACTGCTAGTATGGATTTTTCGGGTATCGGGGCGTAGGGGAGAGCTAGAAACCGTGGGTCACCTCACCGTTTCCTGAAAGCCTCTGCACTTTAAAAATTCGATGTTGTTTCAAGTATTTGAGGTTCAGAATAGCTTCAGGATTCGAAAGTTGCAGCTAATACAGCGTGTAAATAAATCAGCTTTGGTACGTCTACCATTTTCGAATATTGGAATGAACAGTTCGAATAGAGGGATATTTTTGAAAGCAGAACGAATGAATTTATTTGACTTGAATATTCGGTCTTGGACCTGCATGTTTAATCGCTTTTCCCCCTTGTCGTCCACATAATGCATTATAAATAGGAAATATCGAAGAAACTGCAGTATTTTTAGATGCGCCAAAGCTGAAAGACCAGATTTTTTTTTCGATTGCGGACTGAAAAACGCGCTTCTTAAGATGAGTGGTTCTGGCACGAATAGGATGATATTTTTAAAAAAAGGAGACAAAACAAACCTCCTCAGGGAACCGTGGCGAAGTCAACGACGTGGGCGGCATAGCATCAGAAGGCGGACAACTGAAATTCGGGCAATGACATTCGTGGATTTACCGCGACAAGCCATCCCTAATTTGAATAGCCATCGAATGTGCAATGGGAAAGATTCGGCTGGACTGTGAGATTAAAGGAAAAAGAGGCGACGGCGAGTAGTTAACAAGCAGCGAGGACGTTACACAACAACGAGAACACCAAGCAGCGCCGCAGCAGAGAACGCCTAAGTGGGCTTTGTAGGCCAACAGCGAATTAGCACATTTCGGACAACGTCCATATATGGTCATGTCAAGCACATGCTGCATCACTTCATACTTTTTGTCGAAAATCATGCATTTTTCCACGTCTGTTTCCGAGAACTGCATTATTAAATACAGAAAATAATGAATCGGTTTGGCTTGACCAGAGCTTGAGCATCAGCTGGCCATGCGCGCTCTCCATGCAAAATATCCTCGGTGCAATGGGTTAAGGCTCTCACATGCTTATCCGAGAAGAGGTGTTGTTAGAGCAAGGAAAGTCTTGAAACTAATTAACGTTCAATGATAGAACGCAGGCAGTTAGCCAAAAAAAAAACGAGCACTAAGCCAGGAGAGAAAACCAAAACTCTTCTGGGATGTTGGCTATTTTCTGAGATGCCGCATCCAGACAAACATTAACAGAAATAGAACGTGGGAAAAACCCTCACTTATAGCATGTTAGGCGGAGTTTACGTAATTCGAACTTTAGTTTTCAGTCAAACTAGGTGGAGTGGTGTAAATATAAAACTCGTTCCAACTGGCGGTGAGGTCACAAGGACACCACATGTTATACTATTACTACGTTACTTTAGCTGTGGTAGACTGAAAGAATATCCTCTGTATCCGTCTGGTCAGTAATCCGCCGACTAAAAATTACCGTTTTCGGAAGCTGGACCGGGACGCATCATAGATATTGCCCTGGGTGAACATGCTGACACCTGTGCTAACGGGTAATCCTTTGTGGTATCAATGGGTAATCGTTTACCCTAAGTAGTCTCCACGACTAATGCGACTTCCAGGGTTCAGCAACTCAACAAGTCGTGCAACTCGCCCGAGCCATACTCCAGAAATAATCTTACTAGATAACACACTCATTAAGCAGTCCATCGACCTTCATTCCTAAAAAGTCCTGCATCACTGGGATTACCCAGGGTAAATGGGCTAATAGTCACAGATTTCAAACAATGATCACCGGCGTTAACACGGTTACCTTGGGTAGTCTCGGTGATATACGTATACCTGCTTTTCACTTTGATTCTTGCCGATAGTCAGTAATGGGCAAAAAAAGTTGGTGGGGACTTAGGCAAGAATTTCGCTGAGAAAAGCGAAAAGAAGCGATAAAGTTGGAAATGTGGAGCGATGCTTCATAACGGTCTATATCTTTTTGCACAAACCCTTGATTGGACTCAATGTGAATTCTCTACGTTGGAATGAATGAATGAATGAATGAATGAATGAATGAATGAATGAATGAATGAATGAATGAAGTTGAGCTTCTGGCTGTGTGAGTACTTGAATCCAATGATGCGGCAGGAGAGGTTACTTCACCATAACCATCATTAGGGACAAATTCACAATTAATGACATAGTTATATTGAGGCATGTTCAACAGAAGAACCTGGTTAGGTGCAATAAATCAAGAATCCAGTTCACCGCTGTAAAGTTGTTAACCCTCTCGCGTAGTATGACAAATCAAGTAAATGAGCTGCCATCTGCAATAATGACGTACGTACGACTTCAGAAAGTTACGTATGAGTGCAACAGAACTCATGATGACTTGCTAAGCAGGTCAACCAGCAAGAGGCAGCACTTCTGCTCGTTGATCAGCACCATGCGGCCGCTGTGGATTCGAAAATTGAGCTAGTTACCTTTGCCTGAGGATTTTGCACTGGGAACAACAAGACCTCTATGGAATCACTAGGTTAACCAGAGGGCAAGGAAGAAGAGAAAAACTTTGTTCAGATAAATTATCAGTAGCTACAATGGCTACCAACTTCCCAGAATGGCGGGTAAGAAATGGGGTGGGGCATAAAGAGCGCAGGGCGAAAAAAAAATCCAAGGAAGGAGGACACTAACTTCAGTGAAGGACCAGGCGAGAAGTACGTTCCGACTGGCCTCGTTGGAGTAAGACATAAAGGTCGATCACCTATATAGTTCACATAGTTCCTAGTCTGGATGCATCATTGGGATTACCCAGGGTGAACGCGCGGATACGAAGTGAGCAGCTACTTGAGATGCCAAAATCTTCATACTCACTACTATGAGATCAGAGCGAAAGGGGTTGGCCGAGTGAAGCAACCTGTAGCTACAGGGTAAAAAATACATTGATACAGTAGTAAAAAAATTGCTGACGCAGCTCTCTCTCCGCAAAAGATTGTAAGGGTAGGAGGGATCGTGACTAACACTACTCTATTCAGAATATTCGCTCACTTATCAATGAAATGCTGATCGTGCTTCATAGGCTTAAAAAGTACGTGCGTACCTACTTGACAGGACACGGCCGAAGGGGTTTGGTTGTTCAGTCATAGGAATGTCTCGGAGAAAGGTCATACTCCTTGGAAACAACGTGGTTCTCTCCAAGGTGAAATAACTCAGATAATGAGAGAGGGGATGTCCCCGTTTACGGTTATATTTCATCTCAGCAACGGATTATGGTCATTTACCCGCACCAGAGGGGAAAAGAAGGGACCAAAATTAAAAATTCCCACTGAGAAGGGAAAGCTGGGATTAGGGAAATAGGAAGAAGGAGTGGGTCTTGGCCGGAAAAACAAAAACCAGGCTTTCAAAGATTAATTTCAGATTTAAACAATTGAAGACTAATGCTCGAGTGACGCGAATTTCACCAGACGGCATTGCTGGATTTACATCTATTTCAAAAAGTAGTCAGTGGAAATTTGGAAATGCTAATTCACGTGATGGCCATTGTTGGATGATAATGACCTTGCTCATCGAATTCAGGTTTTGAGAAAAGTTCTCACTCGGGGATTGCTTCGTTTGTGTGGAACAGGGACCTCTTCCCCCACCACTGCTGAAGTGAAGCTCTGGTATGAACGCTATGCAAAGAGTAAATAGACAGAGTGTCTATTTCTTTGCCCTGTTTATGGTCCAGACCTAAGTGTAACAAAGAAATAAGTAAAAAGGCATAAATAAATTGTTCTTAATTCTTCTAGAGGGACAATATGAATGAAGAACGAAAGCAGTAATACCACAGAAGAAAAGTATTAGCTGTTATTGGACCCTCATAGACTGAAAAATGGTTCCGTAGAAATGACTTTAGAGGGGTTGTACACGTAGAAAATCGTTTTCAAAACAAATTCTGAGGAGGAAGTGTTGAAGAAGGACGAACAAACGCGGGGCGAATGGTGACTCTAAGTGGAAGAGCGCGCAAGCGGAAAAAATGCAATTCTACGGCAGATTGAAGCAAAAACGCTGCAATTTACATGCACATACCAATTTGAAGAGAAAAAATGTTGCGATCAACAGATACCGCTAGGAGCAGCAAAGAAACATTGGCTGTATTCACAAAAACACAGCGGACAACTGGTCAGCGACAACGGTTCCACATTCCACCGACAAAGCCACCCAGGAATCAGCTGAGGATAACGCGTACGCAGGCTCAGCGCGTATCACCTTTGGCTGTTACGGAACACGCAGCACTGAAGTGGCTCGTCTCGTAGGGGTGTTAACAAGTGGGCAAACAGAAAGACTGCCTGCCAGGCGCCCGAGCCCCTACAAACGAGCTCACGTGCTCGGCGATGCAACTCAGGCTCACCCGCTCCGTTCGCCCCGAGACGAAATCCGTCAAGTTCTCGCGGCGGCCGTCCTTGTGTCGTGAGCCTGGCCAAAAAATTAAGAGGATCTATGAGAGTTTACCCATCCAGGTAGAAGTAGGTAATACAGGTGGGGGAGGTGGAGGTGTTGGCTGGTAAAATGCAAGTCGTGGCTCTTTTCACCTCAGATGAGAGTCGACTAGGCAGACGTAGGGGACATTGGCGAGGGGATGGGGAGCGAATGGGGTATGTACTGCTGAACAAAACAGAATCAAGACACGAACTGTGCGAAGTGCGTGGAACTCCCGGCGTGCTGGGTACGGCCGGATAAAAACGCCATAGAAGGACGTGTGGCGGCAGATATTTAGTTATACTAAGAGGTAGCCGTGTGAGACACGGAAGCAGCTAAACCATCCAACCAATCGCGATCAATCGAAATAGTCGAAACGGCCCAATAATTGCAGCATCCTCGGTCGATTTGAAAAAAAAAGTTTCAAACGGAGCAATCGACTAGTTAAAAGCGCATAACAAACCGTGCGACGACCAGCGAGGGCAAATGACTTTGCGGTTTTTCGGAAGTCATCTTGAGCGCGGAATTGTTTCGAGAGCAGTCTTTGCAGAGACCTTGCTATAAAGGTCATCTTGTAATCGTTCAAGGAGCAGAACACAACAAGCGCAACAAAGAAGACAGGATAACGTGTTGGGTGGATTTCCTTAGGAATTCTGCTGCTGCCTCTGTGGGCCCACAACATTGTGCAGCAAAGAATAGTGCTAGACATCAAGAAGAAAATGGGGACAAAGTGGATTCCCATCCTCCGTGGATTCCTTGTTAAACCTTCACCTAAATATTTAGAGCGACAGCTGCGAGAATGCGGCGGTAATGTAGCTAATCAAGACCAGTCAAGCGCATTCGTAGGGATTACGTGCTGTCGAAGTCACTTGAGGAATTGAAGGGGCTGACATGTTCTCTGTCGTTTAAAACAGAGCATAACTTCTTTCTGGAACAATATTATTGGAGTTAGTCATCTAACTCAGAAACAAGTGATTTGTGCTCAATTTAGGTGGTCAGCTCAGCAACATTGAGACACTAGTGGAGCAATAATAGCGAACCTTCTTGAAGTCCATAAAATTGTCCTTTTCCCCACTGAAGCATACGCCATTTCTATTTTCAAGCAGAATTCCTCCTAGCCGAGGACTGCACCCCATTTACCAAAGTCTTCGCCCACTCCTTACTTGAAGTTTCCCATGGCATAGACTTGTAAACGAGTACGCCACTACTTCTTCCCTTCCAGGCAGGCAGAATGACGAATGGAGGGATCAGGATTGACGGCACGTTACCTTCTCTTTTGCAGCGAAACCGAACTGCCGACGCGATACTATGTAAGTACTCCTTAACTTCTGTAAGCACATGGAAAGAAAACATGATTAAGCGTGGGAGGCAGTAGATTCCCACGGTTGGCATGCGGGTTCCTCAAAAATTTTGGATATTCTGGATTTGAGTTATTCAAAAATAACAAGAACTTGACGATTCACATCAAATGACAACTTTAAAAATCATTTTAGCCAGTTTCATCCAAAGGGCGCATGAATTGGAGCCGCATGCATCATTGATATTACCCATGATAAATGTGTTCACACCACGCAACCTTAGCCACCTCTAATGCGAGGATCACTACGTCTGCCCAGGGTAACTTCAATGAATGGATCAGGCCTGGGTGAGTTTCAATGAATGCAGGAAATAATACCCACTTGATATTTGAACTCAAAATCCGCTAGGAAAATTTTGGATGTCAGAACATTTCAGAAGGCGAACATTTTGGATCAAAAGCAATGCCAACTTCACCTTTCCATGGAATTTTTACATGCAAAAAATATGATGAAGTGTAATTGAAGGAATATTGATGTGTCGTTTTATGAGATCATAGCAAAAGCGTTCTATTTATTATTTATCTACTTATTTACTCATACATAGACGTGATTTATTGAATGCACCCCAAAGTTGTGTCACCACGAAAAAAATTACAAATATCAAGGTAACTAGCAATTCAAGAAGGGAATGGAAGCAAAAATAAGGCATTAACGTAGCAATATGGCATTCACGGAGTAACGCAACTTGTATGAATGAAAAACTTGTATAAATGATACTGTTAGCGGCGCTGGTGATAAGAAATGCTATTGTTGCTGAATTGTGTTTATACTCGACGTGCTGTCATAATTTAGAACAAGGAAATTGGCCAGGTTGGGCTACGTATGTAGAACTTAGAGTGAACAAAGTGAATGTTAGGGCATTGAAACAAAATGAATGTTAGGGCATTGAATGAGCATAGGAATTCTACTCTCCTGCAGAGTCTGCAGCAGACGGTTCTCCTCACGTCTAGAACAAAATGAGTGGTCACTACGGATTTGCATCCCGCGCGTGGTGCTATTCTGCAGAGTTGTCACAGCGCAGGAGATAATCCCCGGGGAAACATGGTTTGCATTGGAGCGCGAAAAACTAGTTCACAAGAGCGACCACACGACTTAGACACTTGGCATTCCCGTCGTCTGTCGCCGCGCCGGCGCCGCAGGTCAATTCACGTCCAATACAAACTCATTTACGAATGTCCACGTCTGCAGGAAATTAACAGAACGAAAAAAAAACTCCTCTGCAGAAGGATGGGGGACAACTTTGGAGGAAAAAGGACGAAATTAAGGTCAGCCTGAAGCCGATTTCCCACATAAATGGGCTTTATTTCTCTCCATCGCCATGACTAACAGTTCAAGACGGGTATTTTTTAGATAATGGAGGAGGTCGGGTAAAAATGAGTCTAAAAGGTCTGCAAAAATTTTTTACATGAGAGGACCTCAATACTTACTAGTAGAAAAGAAGACAAGGTCCTACACAATTTGGGCAGGAATGTATGAAGGACGTATCCTTCACAACGAGTCAAGCTGTTTAAGCTCGCTGAGAACCTCATAGATCAAAGGAAAGGAGTTCCACCTGCAGTCCTCAGCCCAGGGAAGCTCCAGGAAATTCCATCCCGCAAATATGAAGCACAATGTCTTCCTTAAATGAAATAACAATGCGCAAGCGGCAAAATGTCAAAGAATCGCTAAGGAATTCCACCGCTGGGCGGGGTCTCGCCCGGTGACGGGCGTGGTGTGGGAAAAACTGGCTTGAATCGCGGCGGCAGCGAACGGAGCGCTCGCTCCTGCTTGCTGCTGCTGCCATCACAGCTGACAGACATGCCAAATGGGGAGATGCCTGAGAATCCGACTGAGACTGTAACGGGTCCTGAGAAAACGTAAACAGCGGCACCGTTCCCCCATTGGCCCCTGGGCGAGTATTGGTAGGAATTTGGAAAACTCATGTTTTCTCTTGGTAGGTGTGCATCAATGAGATTACCCATGGTAGACGTGTCAACGTACGCTTTAACGATGGGTCAGCATCAGCCTCAGCAAGTTTACCGGAGGCAAGCCCAGTCATCCATAGCGGCCCCTAGTTGACCCATCTTGTAGGTTGTGCCATACTAATTTTCTCGGACACTAACTGCAAAATTAGTACCCTCCCTGTTTTTTTCGTCTTCTATGTATGTACCCTTGCGTGCACTTAAATAAGTAAAAGTTCCATCGCCCAGAAAGCCTAAGGAACTACGCACACCACAACCTTGACAGCTCTCCCCAAAACATGTGATTGAGAGTGAGATGTTGCAGCAATTCCGCAAGCTACGTAACCACAAAGAGGCCGCATGCATCATCGAGATCACCCAAGGTAAGCGTGTCAACATCATATTAATTTACCCATCCTCAGCGAGGGCGTCAACATTTTACCCTGAGTAAGCGTAATAACACATCCAGGCCCAGTTAAACCAACGTGGTTAGCGACCTGTGAAGACCTCAGCCTTCCAGTACTTTGCTGTGGCTGAGGCTAACAGCGGAGTAGTACGCTTCGCGACGTGCGCATTGTTTTTATATGGATCTCTCATGAGTGGAATTTTAAAAGAGTGTAAATAAAAGCGGAAAAAGAAATAGGGATATTCTCGCAAGTGCTCGTAGGCATGGAAAAATGAATGAGAAAACAAACAGATAATCATAATTCCTTGCTGTAGATATCACGTTCAACGCTCCAATTCACAACCGACAGACCAATGACTACTATAATTTCACTGACCGTACATATTTATTGTAGTGCCTTATTCACTTTTTCATGGCTTACTTACTCTTCACTATACTTAGGACCGAATGGTGCACCAGATGCATTCAAATTCGAAAATTTGATTTCGAATAGATCACAGGAAGAAATCACGGATTTCTGAAAAAGAGAAGTACGTACATATAATCCCTCTGGCATGATACCTTTCTCTTCTTCCAACATTTGAGTTTTTTTTTTTTTTGATAGAGTTCTTATTTGATAATTATGTGCATAAATAGATTAGGTTACCCAAATTTTATTTATTTTTCAGGTCCTAAATACAAAATATGGTGCACATTTTTGCTACTTTTTACGGTTTATAATCCAGAATTTCAGACTTTTTAATGGACAAATTTTACTGCCTAGGATGCGACTTTTCAAGGAGTAAGTTATCGACATGGATCTGCAAAATTACGATTTATGAGCTGGTCTAGTAATGTTTTGCTGTGAGTTTTTTTCACAAATTACAATCAGAACGAAGAAAAAACAATATTTTTCTTTTTCTCAAATTTCTGACCACCGCAAGGTTGTTAATCCATAATGCTCTGTATGTGATCTGCATATGGCTAAGCTTTAGGGTGTCCAAAAGTCAGAACTCGGACTTTTTCCAAGCAATTCCTGGTTAGACCTAGTTCAAACCAAACATCTTAGCTAAATTTTTCTTTTTGGTAAGGAATATAATGGAATCGTGGCAACTACAGATACAACGTATCTTCGATCAATCACAAAGGGGCACCATTTATGAATAATGCAAAAGCTTCTATTGGTGCATAAACACCGCTCCGCTCAAATAACAAAAACTACGTCGTAAGAAAAGGAGAGCAACCCTCCTAGCCTATCGTCCAGTGAACATCAAAGCCAGGCCTGGTAGCGAGCGCTAAACTAATGACACAAGTCCCTGTAGACTAACTAATCCAAAAATCCTTAAAGTGCACCGCTGTTACCAGATGAATTAGGCAGATTCGGCCAAGCAATTGTGCCTAGAAAGTCAAATGTTTTCAGAGAACCCAAAACAAATGGATAACCGTGGTCCTCGTCCTGCAAATGGAGTTGAGCGATTGCGTTCTGGGGAGAAGTCAATTGCACAAAGAGCTCAACGAATAAAGGTTCGTAAATGCACGAATTACGGTGCTTTACGACAGCCATAGTCCTAACAACACAACACTTAGGCGCAGAGTGCCGCAGCAAGTGCCGTGGTCAACAAAAGTTCAGCACGTGGTGAGGTGAAATTTTTTCCCTTAAAAATTTCTTTAAGCCTAAAAAAGAACTTCTTCCAAGAATTTCTTTGAGCCCAAAAAAAAAAGAAGAAAAGGTTGCCAGATTCAGTTTTTTTTTTCTTTACGAATTGGTGATCCTCCTGAGGGGTTTCAAAAACAAAAGAAAACTTCAGCGATTTTGTGAAAAAACGTCGGAAGTGAGGCAAAAAACAGCGTGATTTTTTATTTATTTATTTATTTATTTATTTATTTATTTATTTATTTATTTATTTATTTATTTATTTATTTATTTATTTATTT
>JARK01001620.1:118807-159380 GCA_000688135.1 Ancylostoma ceylanicum
GGGGGGGGGGGGGGGGAATAAACAAGGTTTCTGAGCTTGGGTCAGATAGAAAAATGGTATCGGAGCCGACAAACTGTAAATAGGTGGCCAGCGATGCCATTCAAGACATCGAATTTGAACGATGAGCACGGATTTATGGGCCATACGCGTGCGGCGCGGTCGCGTCGCGGCGTACTCCTTCACCGTCTTCCTATTTACTTCTCAAGGATGCGATGATTGAGAGACAGGATTAGTTAGGGCAGAAAATAAACAAAAGCGTGAGAATGTAAAGGAGTTCATTTGTTGGGACATGGGTGAGTTTGGAAGAATTTCTGAAATAAAGAGAGCTACATAAGACAATTATGGATTGTGAACGTTCTCATGTTTTCGAGACCTAGATTTCTGAAGCACTTTAACCAGAAGTTAAATAGAAACTCCTGAATTTAACAGGAAATTACATAGAACTTGAGCAAGCTCCACGATGTTTTTACCCAAGATTGTTAGTCAAATGCTCTCATTCGTCAAATCGGCCTACGTTTTGGCGGTACCGCTTTCGTGAAATCCTGAAGAAGTCGAAAGTACAAGAGGTCTACCTCCTCGAACGTCAAACGTTGTCCTCATATAGAAATCAGTAATTAACCCAAAAACAAAAATTTTACTACTCCATTAGCTGCTTCGAAAATATGTACATGCTTCAAGGGAGGGTTATCCAGAACTTTACCAGAAACTGTGGTAGGTATGCAAACTCCCAAGAATATAGAACCTCATTGTTAGTAACGTGGCCGGTAAGTGGTTTTAGTGATGCAAGGGCGTTTACCGAAAAGAGAAAGCATCCGACAGTGTAGCGATCAATCAACAACAAGAAAGCAGCAGCGACTGCAGAAAGCCGGTCTGCACAGCAAAATAAAGCCGTGTGCCGGCGACGACGATATGTCATTTTGATCACCACCGAGCAGACACCTCGTGTGACGCAGCACAGCCGAGCCGCCGCTGGCTGGTGAAGTTCCGGCAAGTGGCTTCGGTCCGTAGGCGAATTGGCCGACGTCCAGGGCGTAGTTCTTGATCGCCGTAGTCAACTATGCACCTCACGGTCAAGAGTGCGCGCATAATTGCGCCGGCCGGCCGGGACCCACACAATTGGCGCTGAGAAGTAGGCCTCGTTGTCATGCTATGAGACTCGCCGGCCGGCCAGGTCACACAGGTAATGGGGTTTACGACGGAAAATTTGGAACAGAATTGTTGCCCTGTGTGTGTGGGCCGGGACGGCATGTGCTTGCAGCAGTCCAGGTGGGAGAAATGCACTGCAGTGTTGGGGGAAGGTGCTAAGTAAACACGTCTATAGGGGGCAAAAAGGGTAAGCAGTTACTTGGTAAGGTGAGAATCTTGTAAACTGGTTTGGGCAAATATCTCAAGATCTATGCAGGAATTCTGTGAAAAAGGAAAACGAGCACTTGGAAACAAAAATTGCCAAGGAGCTTCTGAAAAGGTACATAATTTACCGAACTAGAACGAAAAAATTTGCAAACCTATGACGCAACCTGTTATTCAAAACTGAGTGATCTACGATTCCTAAATGAGATACATAGAAGCAAGACAAGGATGACAGGATGGAAAGATGAAGATGACATCGTGTTCGTACACTAAAAAACTCCCACAGCAACTTGTTGAGTGAGGGAGAGCTCTTAGAAACGTAGTAATATTAATTACACTACATCAAACCAGTCTGGAGAAAATTAGAGGGAAATTAGTGGAAAGAAGAAATTTCTCGTTTATTTGAGTGCATCTCAATCAAGAATTCCCAAGACCACGGTTTTCATCAAATATGTGGAAGATGATTGCAAGGGAGACCTTCCATAAGAAAATCATGGTTGTCTTGAGATGTTCATGGGATGTCTGTGGTTTTCAAATATTAGGTTGTCCCATAAATAGTGACCGCTTTGATGCCGAGCTTCGCAAGGTGCATAACTGTAAAAATTACGGGAAAAAAAGGAATGACAAGGTGGTCCCAGAATTTAAGTGGCACACACTTCGAACTTTCTGATCGCTCAGGAATTGACTACCTAGCTCCTAAATTGGTGGGGTTATGAAGTTTCGAATATTCTTGGTTGCAGCCGTTATTTTTGGGACAACCTAATAACAACGTGCATTTTTCCCAGAAATTATGTGTATAAGAAGATCGAAGCAAGCTTGCATTACCTAAGCCATGCACCCCTTATGCGAATGAGGGTTAAGGTCACGTGAATTTAGAATCAGACCAACGCATACATGGTGCAAAATTGTTGCAAATCCCATGTCAACTATGTGCGGTTCTCTAACTTTTTGAGCATCATGTGATGTTGACAGATTTGGAAAATTCTAAAACGGGTTCACAGCTCGATATTTTCTAGACATTTTCTTGATCTTCCATGTGTGGCCTTTCATGCTTCGAACAAGGCTTCAATGAAAAATTTTTTCCAAGACTCCTTTGGCGAGAACCCATTGAAGAGTAAATATCAGGTTGGCCCAAAATTGTTGCACTAAATTTTACTCGTTTTTTCAAACAACCATAACATTATGGATGGAACCAGTCTGCTAATTTTTATAGTGGAAAAGTAGTAAAACATCCTATCACATTTTAGTGCCATTCCTGATTCGAATTCAAAACTAGGAAGTTTTGGATCGAGAAAGTTAGTACAAGACTGTTGGTACAAGACTTTCGGACTAACCCAGTGGTTTGGGTTTGGTCTAGAGTAAACGCAGGAATTTCCAGTGTATTCCAAAGATTCATGGCGAGAATAATAATCAGTAATGATTCTACGAGCCGACAGACAAACCTTCCTGGCGATTCTAAGGACAGCAGCTGAATTGTCAGCTTCTTACTATGTACTCCAAAGTGAGTATTGAAATGAGTTAAAAAGTTAATGAATTAGCAAAAAACTCCCCAACTGACCGTAGAGAACATACATGGGGCGTAAACTCCGCTAGCTCTGGCACTTCACCACTGATGGTGGGTGGCACTGGGAGAGGTGCGATTATGCAGGAGTTCCTAATTTAAGAGAGAAAAATAATTAAATTTCCTAAAGTGCTTTCAATTAAGCACGTCATTTCATCACAAGCAAAGAAGGTGATCTCATCTACTTGTAAGCAGCTCTCCTCTGCAGAAGATAGAAAATATGAGGATCACTTCTCCAAAGTGGATTTATCCCAGCAGTTTTTGAAATGATACTGAGAAATAACATTGAGATGAGAATAAGCACAGCTCGTACCCACTTCAAAACCTACTCACTATCACCTTCAAGTACACGTTCAACCGAAGGTTAATGGTGTTCAAACAATGTTTTGGCAGCGTTACAAAACAAACATGACGGTTATCACAGCTCAGTTGCGGAATGTTGACATCAGAACGAGCAGACAAGCAACTGTAGCGAATGCTGGGTAAAAGGTAAATTACAGTTGAATTGTGTGGCCCATTGAGATTGACATTCCAAATTTGCGCATTAAAGGGTTACGTACATCCTGGCCGGGAAAAGAGGGGCAATAAGGAAGTTGCGTGGATTCCACCGTATGGATAGACCACAAACGTGCGATGAAAGTGGATACATCTACTGAAAAAAAACGCGCAACACAGGAAGAACAACAACTGAAGTGAACACCAACTGTTGGAAGTACCACTACAGGTCTGTCAATAGAACATCAGAGGAAGTAATCCAGTGGACACTTGAGCGGTGCTGCAACCATGCAGATGGAAACTTCTACAATGACATATTTGCACGCGGGTGATCCAAATTTACCCCACACCTCCAGCTATATCTGGATAGTGGTGTCATTCATCTGTTTTTTCTAGCGTTCGAGTGTTTACCCATCCCTTCCGGCTGTTTTTCCACCTCACAGTATACTGAAAGAACTTCGAAGAATAAGGAAAATTAAAACTCAGACTTAGCAGAAAAGGGAGAGCAAATGAGAACTGAGTATTGAGGTTACGAGTCGTTTGGTTCATCTCAAATGCAAAATTAGTGGGAATTCCGCGTCGAAGCTCCCAAAATCAGGAGAAGTATAAACCCAGGATTTGAAGTGAAAGAATAAGGTTAATTACCCAAGTTTGACCTCCAAACTTTGCCTCGAAATCCTGCCTAGCTGAAGGAAGAAGATGCTAAAGAGGGTGAGTTTATGCACACACTGACCTCGTTGTTATGACTTCCCATCATTACTGATGAGTTACGGAGGTAAAACTCACGAATTGCAGTATGCATGAGAATAGTAATTATGATCTTCCATTTTCAGTCACAGAAAAAAAAGCAGAAAAAGCAGAGTGACCCCACTATTGCCACCAGTGTGGAAGCACGTCAGCAGAAGACCAGATGGACATCGGAAAAAATCAGAAAACTGGAGGTCACTGACCGGTCTTCTAGTGTTCTGCTAGGGTCATCGTGCAAGTTCTTCGGGGGGAGGGGGAGGGCTTTAGAAAGAGGCACTTGCACAAGGAACTTGAGAAATTCGCAAAATAGAAGTAAGATTTCCAGCCAATTAAAAGAGCAAAAGGTTCTATCTAGGAATAGCTACCGTATATCAACTGAAAAAACAACTGAACCACCAGGAAAGCCGCGTGAAAAAATATATATTCACAGCTGTGTAAAACTGTAAACATCAGAGTAAAAACAACCAAGTATAGCCATATAATCTAGAAGTCATCCAGAATGAAGGGTCAAATCCGAATATCGAGGGTGAAGCTAAATGAGGGAAGCCTCGAGCAAGAAAGGCACGTTACTCGAATAATTCGGAGAAAAAATTTTTTTCTGTGAAAACAAGATGTAGAGCACTCCCTGAAACTCGTTCACCTACAGTGGAATCCGCCCCGAAAAGCCGTGCGTCGCGTCGATCGCGCTGGTTTGCAACGAAATCGCGGCTAAACCGTAGCGAACCACCACCGCCGATGCCACTAACAAGCTGCAAAAACCGCTTAAAATCCCAAATTGAAGTTAAATGGGCTCTCGGCACAGATCATCCGCTTGTACTGTGGCGTTGAACACTGGTCAAAATGACGCGCTGGATTTGACGAGACCATTTTTCCAGTTTACAAGTGATTAGCCGAAGCTGTGGGGCATCGTCGGGCTGCCGGACGGATACAAGAGTTTTTGACGTTGTAGTCGACTTTTCAAGAGGACCAGTTGTCACTTGAATGAAGCGCCGGATGACCAGAACGACGGGCTTTGAGCGGTGTCGGCCGACGAGGACAAACGTGGTCATGATGACATCCGCCGGCGCCGCAGATTGTTGAGACTCGATTAATCCGTGTAATGAAGCAATCCGTTGAATGTCCACAAAAACACTGGTATGACATGATGTCAAAGGGAAGAAATCGGAAAATTGAGGGAATACGGTAGAATACGGTAAGGAAGCCAAATAACAACACAGTTATGCCTAAGAAGTTATTTGGATAAGAAATGATTCGGACATGTGTTGGTGTTCCTATTGTTGTTCAATTCATGTTATTTGACACTCAAACGCTTTTCTGAAAATAATAACAAATGAATGAAAGGATGACTGACTGACTACCTATATGATGGATGAATGAATGAATGAATGAATGAATGAATGAATGAATGAATGAATGAATGAATGAATGAATGAATGAATGAATGAATGAATGAATGAATTAACGAATGGGAGGCTATTACAGTGCTGAATTATGTACGTAAGTACACATTCACAAAGAATGAAGAGAAATAGGACGCTGACAAATTTAGAAATTTTACACCACTCCCACCAATAATCTCGTCGAACCAGATCTTACTACGGGAAGTTTAAAATTTCCACCGCTATTTGAAAGGAAGAAAAGGGCAAATGTCGGAAGGAAGGGATTAAAAATATTATTAAACGATGCGTGTAACACAGTGGTAAGAATCGCACAGGTCGAATGATTCGATCTACGCCTGGGTCCAATGAAGCTTACCCTACAATCGGAATGACTGGATTGGTAGAAGAATCATATGGAAGAATTGAACGGTGGCTGTCCTCTATTCCCCTTGCAGAAAAAAATGCAAAAGTTGGACTGAACTCCAGGGAATTTCCTACATATTCCTGAAAATAATTCCCCGAAGAAATAAAAGCAGATGATGATGAAGGTACGCTCTAGCTTTTTCCACTCGGGAATGCTCCCAAAAGAGCTCCGTGCAGCCTAGTACACCTCTTTTTTTTTCTCCCGAATATCACCGGATCCCAGCAGTTAACGTGCCGAAGTGGCAATCAGCGCCATTAAAACCGCGCGACACGAAATACTTATGTAGATCGAATGGCTTCTAAACGGCGTTTGGTGGCTGAAGCGATAAAATCAACAGTAACGACCTTCGCGCGTTATGAACGCACGAACGACGCACGTCGCCCAGCGCCCAGAAAACGCGAAAAACCGTAAGCGTGAACGAAACAAGGTGTGAACATGAGCATTGATCGTTCACATTTGTGTGGAATCGTGCATGAGAAGGGTCAATGGGAGCATCACAGGGTGGCGAGCAATCAAAACAACGACCGACCAAAGGACAGTCGTTGCTGAAAAGGGTAAGACCCGTGAAAAATTAGGTCGGCGCCGGTGATGTTTTAGATTGCGCAAAAACGTCGGCGGATGTCTTGCAAATTAAAGGGGAGAGCCGCCGAAATTTGGGAACGGAACTGTGTGACTGCTGAATGTATTTTTATTAACGAAATCAGTATTCTCACGCCAATTTTTAGTGCAAAACAATGTTAGGGCTGGGGGCTAGGAGACATCCAGAAATCCAAAAATGGAAAGAAAACCCTAAAGAAAGAAACCTATGTGAGCTGTGGGAGCATAAAAAATATTCTTACAGGTAGTCTTTCTGTGTCTTTCTTGAACTTGCCTGTGATTCTTTGAGAGGCATGACTAACGAATGAATGAATGGAATGAATGAGTGAATGAACGAATGAATGAATGAATGAATGAATGAATGAGTGGATGAATGAATGAATGAATGAATGAATGAGTGAATGAGTGAATGAGGGAACGGATGAGTGAATGAATGAATGAATGAATGAATGAGTGAACGGGTGAGTGAATGAATGAATGAATGAATGAGTGAACGGAATGATTGATGAATTGAATGAATGAATGAATGAATGAATGAATGAATGAATGAATGAATGAATGAATGAATGGATGAATGAATGAATGAATGAATGAATGAATGAATGAATGAATGAATGAATGAATGAATGAATGAATGAATGAAGTGAATGAATGAATGAATGGATGAATGAATGAATGAATGAATGAACGAATGAATGAATGAATGAATGAATATGGTGAATGAATGAATGGATGAATGAATGAATGAATGAATGAATGAATGAATGAATGAATGAACGAATGAATGGTTGAATGAATGAATGTGAATGAATGAATGAAAATGAATGAATGAATGAATGAATGAATGAATGAATGAATGAAGAATGAATGAATGAATGAATGAATGAATGAATGAATGAATGAATGAATGAATGAATGAATGAATGAATGAATGGGTGAATTGATGAATGAATGAATGGAATGAATGAATGAATGAATGAATGAATGAATGAATGAATGAATGAATGAATGGATGGATGAATGAATGGAATGAATGAATGAATGAATGAATGAATGAATGAATGAATGAATGAATGAATGAATGAATGAATGAATGAGTGAACGAATGAATGAGTGAACGAATGAATGAATGAATGAATGAATGAATGAACGGATGAATGAACGGATGAATGAATGAATGAACGGATGGATGAATGAACGGATGAATGAATGAATGAACGGATGAATGAATGAACGGATGGATGAATGAATGAACGGATGAATGAATGAATGAATGGACGGATGAATGAATGAATGAACGGATGAATGAATGAACGGATGAATGAATGAATGAATGAGTGAATGAATGAACGAAAGAATGAATGGAAAGAACGAATGGATGGAATGGATGATTGAATGAATAAATGAATGAATGGATGAATGAATGAATGGACGAAAGAATGAATGAATATGGGAATGAACGAATGGATGAATGAACGGATGAATAAAAGGAATAAACTTTCAAACGCGAAACCATTCCCACAATCATTTTCCCGCCGTTATTGTATTGCCTCCAAACAAAGGGCGTACGCAATAAAAGCACAGTCTTTACCTTCTTGCGCTGAACTTTCAGGAGTAATGTGAAACGAATCCTTTGTCGCTGCGCCGAACCTCAATCGCGCCGCAAATCGACGAATTATCGGCGCACGACAATTGCGTGTTTCCTATTTGAATATAAAAAAGCCGCATAAAAGGTTGTTGATCCTAATCGACGCTCAAAGCATTGACGTAGTTCAAAACCCCGACAGTAGCGCTGGAGGGATACGATGAAACAGGGATAAACAAACATAATAGTCCCGGCTTAGTTGAAAAATTAATAGCGTAATAAATACGAGATTTGCACGATTTTCAACAGAGCATGGGAAATTATGGAAGAATTGGTCGATTTATTATCGTGATGCAGCCTTTGATCCAGAAACATAGCTCCTTGTCCGGGTTTGCAATCTAGAGGCTTATCCAAATGGGGCTACCCTATAGTGAATGAACGGTCCTCCTCGCCTCCTCCCACTTCCCAAAGAAGTTTATATGCACATATTAGCTAAATAGACGGAGAGGGAAACTCAGCAGCCACTATCAAGAAGGCCTTGAAAGCGATGGAAAAATTATGAATACCCGGATAGCGGAATAAACAAGGCAGTTACGGAAAACAAGCTCACTGGAAGGATGTAAACAAATCCAGTGTAATTTTAAGGATAGAGCAAAACCAAGGCAAAATTCTAGGGAATCTCTGATGCTGTTTTGAAACAAACTCAAATCTAGGGAACTCACATTACAAAAACATGCATAACTTGTAATGTATGGACCGTCATGGCTTACATCTGTGCCTTTTCCACTGTTTTAACACCGGAGATTAGCAAAACTCAACTGCCCCAGAAAATAGTTGACGAAAAAAGATACTTGCTTCAACTTCATGTTTGCTTTTTTTTAAATTCTAAGACTCAACTTCAACTTCAGTAAATGAAAGCAAATGAAAATTCGCATATGGTCATGTTAAAATAAGGTGGTACCGAGAAGATCAAAAGGTAGAAGAGCACGTGTGAGACAGTGTGCATCATTGAAATTACTGAGAAAAAAAAACGTGGTAACACCATACAAATTTAGCCATCGTTACCGTAGGCATCAACACGTTAACCCTGGGTAATATGAATGATGCATCCGAGCTCTGGAGGCATTTCGGGGTAACTTCTATGCTTACACGACCACCGACGCCAATTACAGGATTCATAAACGTTTACGGGAAACTTGTAACCTAACCGGTATTCTGAAATGAGTTCTCGAGATAAAAATGGACCTCCCACTCCTAGTGAATCTTCTTAGTCAGCGATGCCAAATAATAGTGAGGATAGCAAGCGTACCACATTTTTCCCGATATACTCATCCACACGAAAAAACCAGGAAGATGAGAGCCTTCCTGAGAATGATAATGAACCTCGTGACACAGAAAAAAATGAGGTTTACTCAGATTTGTATGTACAAGGTAACCAAGCGAATAGGTCCATTTTAGTCAAAATACATTCGCGGAAAAGTGGGAGTTAGCCAAAGGGCGAGCAAACAAATGCTAGAATTACACCGGACTTAGTGCCGAAGCTGTCCGCACTCTATGAAGTTGTACAACATGCAAAGAAATTTGTACGATTTCCCCTCCAGTAATCAAAAGCTGTTTTAATATTATGGCAGAGCATTCATAGGTATTGTTTAAAAAATAATTTTTTGTATCTTTCAATAATCATTACAGCTAAAAACCAAACTCATAGAAAAAGGTACAAATCCCGTCTTTGACCTCTAACTAGTAGCTGAACAAGCCAAAAAAAGTTGCGGTACAACGCGAAAAAAGGCATCCACCTTCCCGATATATATTTCGATTAACTAATTGCAATATGTAGTCTCTCCTAATTAGGGCAGAGTAAACAGTGATGCAACGAAACGAGGGCACCTGCTACTGAATACACTCGCGTCGCGCCGCGATGTGTGTGTGCTAGCGGCTGGTATTAATTCGACGCTCCCGAGACTGGTGACCGAACAAATAGACACCGCCTCTATGTACGAATTCTCGCCATAACACGGCGCCGGTAGACTGGTCGGAGTGGATTGAGGTAGTAACCGCACGGATTCGGGTCATATCCCGATCCATAGGGGATCTTTCGTCACGGGACATCGTAAATCTGTGCGGGTTCAAATCCAGATAGTTGGGTTTCTGATCGCTTAGGTGTTCTCCGAATAATAATTGCGGCACCTCTTAATATCCAACTTTATCCCGTGGAAAAGAACAGGAGGAAATGTTTCAAACTAAACCAGGAATTCCACAAATAAACGACCGATTTCAGATTTAGAAACTCTATAACGACGACCCTCAAAAATGGGAAACGTCATGCCATTTGTCTGGACATTCTCCAGAAATTGAAGAAAGAGGGTTTGTCTCTGGGATCAAGAGAGTATCCCTGTGACAAAAACTATGCGTATTCTTCACCTTTCCACAAACCCGCTGAGCAATTACCTTTACCCCTCCCCCCTCCCCCAAGATTATTCTAATGCGAGAGATTAACCAAGCAGACGGAAATGAACCCTCTCTAGCTCGGCCATACGCCATTTATACCCTTTATGTAATCGGCTTCCTAAAAATATGCAAAAATGTGGAGAAAGAAGCGCTGTCGTGATCCAAGAACTAATGTCTATGGTTAAAAGTCCAGTGACCACTTAGCCAGTCTTTTCAATTCAGAATTGATAGACGGATCTTATAGCACTGTGTTGAAATTTTTTCGAAGGCCGTAGGATAGAAACGATGTATGCTCTAGAATTCTGATACACAGAACTTCAACCCAAACAGGTTTCACTTCGATCTGCTGTGGTTTTCTTTCTGGGACCGCATCCAGTCAATTTTGCCGTATTTGGAAGTACACTGCGGGTATACCCAGGCAGGAAGTTATCCGCTCTGCTATCCAATAAGTAATCCATCCATGTTTTAATCTGTTGAAGAGCAGTCAATGTATATTCGCGGAGAAAAGAATGCGCTGCCGCTGCGAGGCCGTAAACGCATGCGTCTGCGATGCGTCAGTGATGCGACTGGCCCTATTCCTCGTCATATAGGCACGCGCGCGACAAACGCGGCATATAGTATAATTAGCCCTATGATCTAATGATTACATTCCAGCAACTTAGTCTTACCTTTGGCTGGGTACCAGACTCTTTGTAGTGCTCCTAACGGGGTAACTGGGCTCCGACTGCTCATATCGCAGGGAAATCGGGTTAAACACGAGAAAGTAAAAAAGTTAAAAGTACAACCTCGACTATGTAACTAACCCATATTTTAGAGGATTGGGGCCTAATACCGCTGGCTGACACCGCTAGCCTTTTTTCAAGGGCCATATCTGCATGTCTAGAGCCTTGTGCTTATGACGAGATCGCGGTGGTTCCCCTACTGATAACAGAATAAAAATCGAATAGATTAATTAATTCGATTATTGATTCAGAACCCGAGCTCCAAACCGAGAAGAGGAAAAAGCCCTGAACGCGATTCTTTCATTCCTCAAGAGTTGTGCGTTTCGCCTTTTTCGGAAATTCCACATTTAAACTTGTTTTAAATCGAATTTTTGAACTTGAATATATCTATTGCATTGTTCGGTGCTATCTTTTGATGACCTATTTTTATTGGACTCTTTTTATGTGAATGGGTATTTGTTACTGATGTTGCATCATCAAAACGGATCTTCTCTCCTCTATACATACGTAGATATCCTTGGATGGAAAAGCAGATCTAAATTCATGAACCAATGTCCAATAATCTGAGGTAAAGTTTAGCCGTGGATGACAAACGTCACAACGCAGAGCCTCTCGTCAACTGCATGACTCTTCTTTGCGACGAACTTTTTTGTAAATATACATAGTATGAATACAAATTCCCAAGTTGGGCGCAATAACATCGGGCGCCACGTCCATGCACGGAGAAAAGGCAGTGCAAATATGGAGGAAAAACCGTCAACAAGGGTAATGGTTCACTATGAATGGGAAGGAAAGTACTCTAGCAATGTTTACAAAGTGTAACCCAAATTCTACGTCGGAAAGGGTAACGTAGCGGTGGAATGAGCGATGTTGGTGGCGCAAAGAATCCTTGGGAACAAATAAAGGACAAAAGTGCGACACAATGGGGGGGGGGGATTATAGCGGACCACGAGCGGGTGTTCGCAGCGCTGCAGCCGGGAAAATACCCAATTTGTTGGGCCTTATCGGCTGAATTCGAAAGTAAAAGAAATAGAATCACAGCAAGGTGCAGAGCTGGATATGCCGGTGGAAAGCCAGCAGGCTTGGGCAGGAGAGCGGAAATGCCAGGCAAAGCGAAAGGCTTAACGGCCAACAGGTGGTTGATGGGAATCGTTACGAGGTCGGCAGCTTATGTGAGGCGTTTTCCGAGAGAAACTGGCTATTTCCCCAAAAATTCCCAGTTCTCCATGCCATAGTGAAGGTCAGATTTGACAAATGCGCAGCGACGACGAGCAGAGGCGCGATGAGCACAGCGATAACGCCGCCTGCTTGGTTGGTTCAAAACAGACGCACGCAACGTACCGTTTCACCTTCCGTGCCTTGCGACGGGCTGCGGCAGCGGCGGCGAGTCTGTCGGCGGTTTTCGAGAAGAATGAGACGAAGCCGAACGGAATGCAGCTCAACCATCGTGGATGACATGGCGGCTTCATGCCTCACACGTGTAACTGATTTCGAAACGTCGATAATCCACATCGTTCATGTGCGTCTATTTGCGTCAGTTATGTACACGGCTTACCACCACATAAGAGAGCTGGGAAGTGCTGTCGGATCCGATCCCGTTCTGCGCCACTAAATCCCATAAATGGCGGTCTCACCTAATGCCTAGGTTGGACAAAAAACGTGCATAAGAAGGAGGGGGTTATGGATGATTTACTGCCTCTCGCTTTCAGTCTCTCTTAAAGGGTATCGTTGCATCTCACCTCCAGAAAACTAGGGAATGGGTTTTCAGTGGGGAGAAGAGCCGATAAAGGGAAGATATGGAATGGTCAAAAGAAAAAAAAGGAATAGGTCAGAAATTCGCCGATAGGAGCCTCGAATCCCTGGATAAACACAGCTTTTGGATGACTTCCAACAAATTCATCTAGTCATAACCATTACGAAACTATTATATCTTAATACTTTTGTAAACATTTATCAATTACTACTGATACTTGTCGAATGAAAGGGTAGCAGAATTGTTATCTTCGCTCCCCCCCCCCCCCCCTTCCTCGTTCTGGATAACTACATACGAAAACCAAACCTGGTAAGATGTTTGCATAAAGTTCAACGACAACCATACATACTGGGTGCGGCAATGACATCAAGGCGACCATCAAGGTAGTCAAGGTAGCTTGGGATGACATAACCACAAAAAGCATGTTTTGAGGTAATTTTGGCCAAATCCTAGCTAGCATCTTACTCGCGAGGTCCTGAGTATGTACATAGATAGACCTACTAATATGTGCCTTGAAATTAATCGCACTTAGTCTATAATTAAAATAAAGTTGCATAATGGCATGAAAGTTACTCTTCCAGCACACATTTTAACTACTTTTGGGCTACAATTCCACCTAGCTAGCGGAAGGAGCAGCTGGCGCTTCTGCCAATTTCTTGCTGTGTACGTAGGTGCAGGAACAGAAACTAAGCCTCGTTGCATCATTGGAATGACCCAGGGTAAACACATTGGTGCCCGTGCTAACAATGAGAAAAAATGTGTGGTGTTGACACGTCTACCCTGGGTAATATCAGTGATGCATGTGACCTCTGATAGGGAATGTGCTTTTACCCTTTTCTACCATAGGATTGCAGAACTGCGCAGAATGAAAGCTGTTGTTGTCCGCGAAACCCCAGGAGGTGTTAGAGAACGGTGTCTGTTTACCGTGCAACGTACATGAGCAGGGTTTAAATGACAATAAAGATTGACTATGAACCTAGTAAGATAACTGTTCTTTCTCGGGGGTGACCGGCAAAACAGCTGAATTTGCCACTTCCTGGCAAAACTATGAAAAGTATCTCAATGAAACGTTTTTCCAGCAACTATTTTTCGAGA
The DNA here is from genome assembly GCA_000688135.1 of Ancylostoma ceylanicum. Lineage (NCBI taxonomy): Eukaryota > Metazoa > Nematoda > Chromadorea > Rhabditida > Ancylostomatidae > Ancylostoma > Ancylostoma ceylanicum. The sequence goes on from JARK01001620.1 coordinate 132,964, forward strand.
GGGGCGAAAACGTCATGTTATTTTGCAAAGATTTACTACATGAGGGGTTGTTTGCAACATTCTTCGTTCCGAGCAGTTCCCGAGAAATTAACCGAACTCATTCCAACACCTCTAAGTCGCAATGACACCAAATCCAAGGCTAATTCTCTATTATGTATAGCATGAAAATCTAGAGTGTGATATAGCAAAATCCAGGGAAATCCAGAGCCGCAGGCCGAGTTTAAGGCGATTTCTGCCGCAGTAAAAGCAACCACGTTCGCGTACAATTGGAAGAAAATTTGATTTATGTGCACAGCTTCGCTCGCCTCATGCACAAACCATTATTCAAATCTCACGGCTGCTCGTCTTGGAATGACTTCCACGTAGCAGACCCAGCTCAACAAGTGGGCCTATTCCAGTGATGGATATACGGGCTAGTTCCAAATGGGGCAGACAGGGAAGAAAGAAGTGACAACCAGCAGATTGCAATCGAGTAGTTTACGGCAAGCGTCATAACTCCTCCATGCCGACATTTTGGAAACAGCAAATCCCTTTTACGTCTAGAAACCAATTAATCCGAAACCGCTTTGGCCCTAAAAAACTTCTAGGCCGAGTAACGGTGATTGCTATGAGACGAGAAACGTCGTTGCACTCGTTATGCGCGTACGCGGTCGGGATCGGTCGGCCGACACGACAGCGGAGGAACCGAGGGAATTGAAGAGGTGAACGGGACGCGGCAAATCCTCGACGTGTTCAAGGACGCGGTGGAACACTGGCGCTACAAAAGGAAAACGGGGAACCGCGACTGAGGTGGTTGAGTGACCGAGTCGGTGCCCGTCTGAGAGTGCGTGGGGAACTGTCAAGTGTGGTTAGCCAAGTGGATGACTCGACGGGAACTGGGAAATAGAATGCGGTAAAGGCAGCGTGTCCAGTGGCTCATGGATAAAACGGGTCGGTATATTTTTGAAAAAAAATTTACAACCAAGAGACAATCAAAAGCACATTCATTTTATACTAGGAGCTCAATTAACGAAGACTCAAGAAAAAAAAAGGTATTGCAGCTTTCCTACTTCCTTAATTCGACAATTTCGACCGCCGCACCCTTCTCTGGCTTTTTTTTTCGGAGTCAATGGAGGAAATTCTCGAGGGTTGTATGATATCTTTTTGAGAAACCTTGGAAGAGAACAAAGTTCAACAATTCATCACACATGACAGAAGTCGTTTGGCAGTCGACATTATCTGATTCATCGTGAATGACTTCATCAGCACATTCTCTTGGTCACTGGCTGACCGTTACCGTCTGGAATGATGGTCGGAAGTGATGACGATAAAAGTCTGAGTGTGGTCTCATCACGTAGAAATTGTGTTAAATACATTTATCGAGCTGTAGCTCCCAATTCCGCATCTGAACTGGGGCCCTATGCATCTATGAGACTACCTTGTCCACACCGTACAAATTTACCCAGGGTTATTTCAGGCGTCAATACATTTACCCTGGGTAATCTTAATGACGTATTCACAGCCTGATTTCCAATATGCGGTGGTACATCTGCATAGAAAGTTCGGAATGGAAAAGTTCGCAGGGTTGAATGCCCTTAGTTCCTTGAGAGTTTTTCTCTCGACTAGCTGCGGAAAAATGTCAATCAAAAACCGCGAATGCAACAGCGCGGCCGGCTACCATTGGAGCAGAAAAGGTACCAAGAAAAGACATGAAAAAAGTAAGATAAAAAATCTGACCAAGTGCTCTAGACGCTTAGAAAAAACACGAAGCTGCCGTAGAGGAGAAAAACGTGGCGGTGGTTGGCGAGTGTTTGTGTGAAGCAGCGCCGAAATCATTCATGATGACAGATTGGAGGGATTCCAGGAATGACCACCAGAAGTCCAGATTTGCCAAGATGTTTGAGGTTGAGAAGCAATATGGGGTCTTCTTCATAGGCATTATGAACAGCTGTTTTCGAGCAAAAGTTGATCTTAGCCAGCTATTTCCATAGCTGGATTATAAGTCTACTCGTATCACCAAAAGTAGGGCAGTTTCTCGATTCCAAATCTGTGAAAAAACAAATCATTTGAGGTGAACCAATACACGACTGCTTTTCCTGATTGCCTTCTTTTCTATCAAATGGGTTGCTACAAAGACCTTGCACCAACATTTATCTTCCGATACGGAATTTCTTCGTTATGAATTGAAATTCTTTGGCAACAGAATGTGATACAATCTTCTACTACTTTAAAACTATGAAATTTGGTAGGTAATTTGGTAGGAGTCTCATCCATGAGTAATAACTATGATTGTTTGAAGTGTGAAATTTGTGGCAAAACTTTTGGACCAACCTACTATTATTGAGGACGGTTTTGTCTAAGCTCGAGTTTTATGGAAAGAAAATATTAGCAAGGATTTCTATTATAGTTGTACCAGCAACTTCGGAAGGGAGCCTCAATGGATAACTTTTTTGTGTCTCATTAATAAAAGGTCGCACTGACCAAATGACGTTGTTTGGAACAAGATTGAACTTTCTACAGCGAAATTTCTATGTTGAAGTTTCACACCAATTGAGCTGCATACGAACAACTCAAGGACTTGAAAGCAGTTTTTCTCAGAATTCCGTGTCAGTCGATTTAAGTAGTTCCAAATTCTGTTCTCAAAACCAAGACTTAGGTTAGGGTTTTTTTCCCGTAGGGACCAATCCGAAATATATTTGCAGCTGTGGAGAGCAAAAAAGGAGCTGCAAATGATTTGCGAGCTACGAAGTGGCGTCCAACACTTGACCGCTTAAAGTCAGCACCCGCGGAAATCCTCGACTCGGAGCTGATGTGCGTGTGGTGAAGTACAGACTCAGCACATCATAAATGTGAAATGAACACAAACAATAATGGCTTACCTGCAGAGAAAATCGAACTGACGTCGTGGACCCGCCTGGCCGTGTTCACGCCTGTACGAGTTTTCCCCGTCTCGAAGCGCCAGCTAGAGCTATTGCTGCGCATTGCGTAGGACAGTATATGTAGTGTATGAAATACACACCACCCACAGGATTTCGTGGCGTTACGCGCGTATACCCTCAGCGGAAAACTCGTCCGCGCTGTGAACGCATGGAAAACAGCGCCTTCATTTCCCGTCTTCCGGCGTGTATCGCGCTGTTTCATCAGTGCCTATGAGGTCATCGTCTCTGATAACCTCAAAATTCAGCGAAATCTCAAACATGAAAATTTCCGCGGGTGCTGCCTTTAAATTGAATAAAATTTAGAAACAAAAAAAGGCACAAACTCATTCGTTAACCCAGTGGAAGTTAAAAAGGCTATATAATTTTGGCCAGCAATGTATGTATAATAAGAAGTATTACTGGTAGTATGTAGCAGGACAATTCTTCATTTCAAAGGGAATTTCAAAAGTGATAAATTGAATGATAAACGGATCCTATGTTAAAAAATTTCCCAGGGCGAAAATGACGAGCATGGCGTAGTAATGTTATGGTAAACTTCTCAAAAAGCTGTGAGGTTCGTGCAGTAGCGGCTAATAGGATATGATTGGAGGCATTATTGGAAGCAGAACCTTTCACAAGAACTCAAATATATACATATTGAGCATTGTCATGCTGCGCTGCTGTTAGGAAGTCGCCGCAGAGCTTTAACGCACATCCTAGTTTTCTAAGGATAGCTCGGTCCAGAGAAGGGTTACAGCAAAAGATTCCCTTATCAACCAGGCCGCTGCTGAAAAGGTAATCGGTGCTATGGTGTAAGTTTGAAACATGACAAAATTCATCAATTTCTACAATAAGGATTGCAAATTCCGTTAACAGTTCGGAAAAATCAAAAAAGTCAGTGAAATCATGGATTTCAAGGGCTCGACTACGGCGACAATCACAGCCGAATTCCTGCTCAGGTTAAAGCCAAGGTGTATATACTTCTCTCAATGCTATAAATCGCCATAGGCACCTCTGTCATTCCGAAGAACTGGCTAAAACCATTTCCCCGAACAAAAACCAGCGCTCCTGAAAGCCCCTCCAGTGAACAGCTGGCTGAGCTGGTGATTTATCAATCATCGCTGATGGCCACTACTCGGCTGCAAAAGTGCAATGAGAAAAAGAAAAAAAAAACGAAAAAATCAGAGCAGTCGAGCGTAATAGTGGTGTGAACGATGTGAGTAATGCAGCACAGCAGTGAGCAGCGTAAGAAAGGATTATTGACGGCTGAGTTGTGGTTAGCAAACAAATACTGCTGAAAGACGTTCTGTACTGATACACAAACCTCTTTTCTCGACAGCACAACGAGCAGGACTGTGCACGATTCAGCAGCACCGGAGGGGTTATCACCATTGGAGGAGGGCTGAATTATAAACTACGATTAACGGCGTCGCTCATGTTTTACAGAATAAAAGGTGTAGGCAAATATTCCTGTTGACGCAGGTGCATGGCAAAATGCATAAACAAAAATAGAGCACCAAGATTGGAGATTAATTCAATGTAGTGTATAGCATTCCTTGTGCTGATTTAACAGGCGTGAAAGCGTGGACCCATGGATTTCCATAACTAATTACGTCATAAGAAAGACAGCTCAGGCCCACTCTTGCTCCTAAAGACGAAAGAGATGTGTACTCAATTTTTTTAAATTTTTAGTTCCTAGAAATTATGGAGTGGCGCTAAGAGGAATCGAAACTCTTCGCCATCCTCTTTCCTTAAGACATTGACGAGCTCATCCGGATATTGTGGGATGTGCTAATGATTCAGTCAGCCACGTGTAACTTATTCTGTAGCCTCGACGTGAAGGAATGGGAGGGACATGGATTAGCTATAAAACAACATCATGCGTATTTTCAAGCCAACGGATGTGCTAGGCATCTGACTGAAGCGTGTATAGCTGATAACTGGTAAATATGCAAATGGAAGCGTAATCGTATATCCATAGATGTTCCCTCCAATGCTGCATTGGCTTCAGGAATATTCGTTCCCTTCTAGTCCTCCTTCGATAACTCCATGCCACTTAACCATGTCTACCCAAGTAGGCCTTGATGTACTCTCGAGATTACCCATGGTAAACGCGTTGGCGCACTCGTTAACGATGTGTAAATTTGTGGAGCGTGAGAACGTTTACCTTGAGTTATCATAATGATGTATGGGCCAACTGAACTGCATTGCAATGGTGAGCAATATTCGGTTACATTCTCTGAAAACCTTGGTGGGAATTCAACTTTCTTGCTCTTTTCAGCTGAGTTCCACGGCTTTGCACAACTTTGCTAGCCTCATTATGAAAATCGCATTCATTTTGCATAACTATTACATATGTATGTATGTGCATCGGAGCTATGGCAAAATTGCTGCTAAAATTGGAAGAATATGCCAATTTAATTGTGCTTTTGGGAAACTTTAATTGCAAGCAAAATTACATAGGTTATTGTGATCAGCATATGAAATGACCTCTATGCACAATGTTTTAGGATATCCCGTGGGATATTCCATCTACCGTATACATACACTAGAAAACGAGTACGATTTCCGCGATCAGATCATGAAACAACTCTTCTATGCAGAAGATTGTTCTGCTTTCTGCTAATTTTTCAAGCTGCGATCCATTTCCTCGAGGTTTTGATTCATAAGTAGCCGAACCGAATATTTCCGACTGGTCAAAAGGTGAAAGTCCGTCGAAAATGTTGGAAGTGACGTTATAAGAAAACTACTCTAACAAGCCTATTCACAGGCCATTAAACCATTACAACACCTACATGTGCCCATTACGTTGAGATGAACTCAGCTACACCAACACCAACGTGTTGTTCTCGGATGAGGGCGCGGGATGATTCAAAGAGGGCATACATTAAATTATTTCGAGCCTAGGCAAAAGCAAGGGAACTAATTTATAAGGAGGAACTTTAACAGCTTCTCGAAATGAATTTTCAACGATCCATTTTAGGTCTCCTTTGAATTAGGACTTTAAACTAGACTCGCAAAAAGTGAACGTTTCAAATCTAGAACAACTCGGAATTATCGGTGCCATCAAAGGCATCGTCGCACCTCATCATAAAGTTTCAGATTTTCATGTGAGAAGAATCTCCAGGAGCTGTTGATAACAAATGTTTATGTAATTTCCTGCAATACTGCCGAAAAACCCGTTTTCGAGCCTCCGTTTTTGCGGAGACTGTGGGCGGGGCCGAAGGCGGGGACAAGACGTCTTCTGAATACCCGCTGCCATGAGCGCACCTTCTGAAGCTCGAAAACGGGTTTTTGGCATTTTTGAGCGGAATCACCTATACTATTCTGATCAGAAGCCATTGGAGATTTATTCAGTGCTAAAATCTGCAAAACGATTCCGAGGTGGAATGGTGCCTTTGAGGTTGTGAAGCGAATCCGTTGCAAATTGTCAATTAAAAAACCAAAATTTTCAAAACTTCTCGAGAGGGAATGCAAATATGCAACTAGATAGCAATCTACTCACTTGATGATGTCCTTTTCTCGCCGACTGCTTTTTCGACGAAGAATTTTACTCCTTTGTGAAGGCTGCTGCTGCTGCTGTGGCTCGTCCAACACACCGCTCTGCTGTTTCAGAATCAGAATAGATTCGTCGGGAGCCATTATTCTGAACGGAAACCACGTAGATGTCAGAATCCTCTCTGCATTCATGTCTCTTAGGTAAGAAAGACACATTTTCAGCTTTGAGAAAGCAAATTCGGGAGAATTTCCCCGATTTTCACGAAATGCACCATAAAGAGCCAGATAGGACGGAGAATGTTGTCTGTTTTCCACGAGGCCGGGCTAAACAAACCTAAACAACGGGTACCGGCTATCAGACGTAGCTCGCTTGTAATACCGTGGATAAGCCATGGCGTACGGGGATGCAGCAGCCGGTAGTATGCGAACACCACCACACGGACAGCACACTGTCAAGTGCAGGTGCTCTTCTGGGTCAAGATAACGCCCTCTGTGTGTTTTCCGTGCAACTGTTCCCATCAATGTCAAAAAATGTGTAACGTTACGCGAGCTGTTGGGAGTATTGTACTCTGCATGAGACCGCCTCTGCAAGCTGCAGCTGCATGTGGATCCACAAGCAGATCAGTGCCGTTTGCAGGGTGACGGTGCTCACGTAGGAAAAGTGCAGGGCTACAGTAGATCTTTCCTAGCGCCTGTGGTTACTTATGTTATCCTTAATAGTTCCTACTTAGGTCCTCTCGAATGTTTTCTCACCGTTGATATACTTACTACTATGTACCTATATTTTTAGTACTAGCAAGTCGTCTGAAATGCATCCCTGCATTTCTTCGCAAGCCTCCCCTTACACCACTGGATGTTGCCATTTTGTCCAAACATCCGATCCCAGAATTGTAATCCAGAGAAGCAACCTCGAGCTCACAAATTAAAGGAATGTGGAAATTCTGACTTCCACAGTCTTACCCCGCAAAGATCCCCTTCATTGTCGGCCCCATTATCAAACCTGAGTCGCTAAGAGATCGGTAAAAAGTTAACGAGCGGCGAGATTCTCTTCCAAAAAGGGTAGCCATTCCAAAAAGTTGCAAAACGATGCACCATTTACCATCCTAGTGCTATACTTTTTAAATCACCATAAACCTATCGTACCAGTGCAATATTTTCTTTAGTAGACGAATATACTGAACGTTCAGCTTGCAGAATATTTTTTTCTTCATTATGCATGAAACGAGGCGCATCTATTGGAAAATGAACTGAATCACAACCTGCACTGTTCGTTCAGAGGTTTAAGGGGTCTATCGTACTGGCAAACATTTACGAATAGTACAAGAAGACAGCTGAAAAAATAAACGCGCCTCATAAATGATTGGATGAACGTGCTTGGATGATTTCAAAATTTTTGGATAATTTAATATCCTCTTACTAAGTGATACCCCATAAGGATGTTTTCAAAGACTGAGCCGGACGTTCCAATTAGCTAAGCTCGTTTTCTTTCTCAATTTGAAATCGGTTTCTAAACAGCAACAGGGACGTGGTGAGAGTGTGTTTCATTGGAAAAAAAAACTTTACGTTGACCAGGAATTCTGCTCGTAGCGAAAAAACGTCACCACAGTTCGAGCTGCAACTTCTCCCTATAAAGTTTCTTTTTGCATACAACTTAACATCGGCACCTAATTTCCCTCCTTTTTTTTTGGTGATGAAGATTGTTCCTGGTTGATCGGGAAAACGAAGAAGGGGAAGTGGCGTTTGTGCGTGGCCAGAGTTCACTTCGAGGAAAAAGTATGCGAGCAGAGGGATCGTGCAGGAGTCGCGAAAAAAGACAGGAAAGATGGAGTTTCTAGCATCGATAGCCGGAGTTCCTGTTAAAAGCAGCCAACGATCTGGCAGCTAGATTTTTATAGCGCACATTCAGATGATTCGAAAAATATATTCGTTCGAACACATTCATTAAGAAATTCGGGGGAGAACAGTGAAATTCACTCAGAAAAGCCATGAGTTGACCCGATTTTCACTTCGAAGTGACGGTGAGATTAGTGAAGGCTAAAAGATTCCACCGGAGAATGTTCCAAAGAAGTAGTGTCAGAGAATGAATTGGCCAAGAATTTCATAGAATGGCAACGGAGATACTATCAAATGCTGGCGTGCGGCACTCAAGAACCCGTGAGTCTAAGAAAATGCAACTCGTTTGCAAATCTGATATGAACTTTTTTTATTGTTTTCACTTTCGTAAATGCTGTTCGGTGAAACATTTCTGACGATTAATTATGGCACTTGCTCACAGCTAGGGCTACCGCCTCTCGCAGAATAGGTTTTTTTCCAGAAATTATTGCGCTGTCTCGTGAAGGAAAACGATGCGTTACCAGAGGCCGCGTGTGTCATTGATATTACCCGAGGTAAACTAATTAACATTGCACAATACTCACCCATGGGCGCCAACAAGTTCAGCCTGGGTAATACCACTCCCCCTTATCATAAAGCTAATGACATGCTTTACAACGAAAAATATGAAAACTTGTAACATTTTATTCGTTTCGGACCGTGTCGCTGTGAAGACTGTCACGGGCCGGAAACACAACTCCCTGCAAAAAATAACCACTTGCTTGAGCTGTGCCCTACAAATAAACTAAGAAAAGTTTAGGTACTGCGAAGATGGCATATGGTAAGAAATTGTTAGAGGCTTCAGTGGCTTAGACCCGCTCGTACGCATCGCAACACAAAATCGATCGAGAGTGAGAACGAGGCGTCAGTGGAACGTGCGGAGGCGCAGACAAGTGCTGTTCCAAAAGGAAGATGCTGAACTACCAGATCGAGGGCTGGCATACATCACTGATATTACCGAGAGTAAATGTGATAACGCCCATGTTGACGATTGATAAATGTGTAGGGTATTAGCACGCTTACCGTGGGTAATCTCAGTGATGCACACGGGTCCAGACCACTGGACATTATAGATATGTAGCACATGTAGACCGTTCTTACAATTATTATACATTTGTCGGGTGCCATACTTGACTGGGAGTCATGAATCGCTAACCATGCAAACCAACGATGGCTAGCGTGATTGGTTATTCATAGACTATGCACGTAACGATGAGAGATGCAGGACGCAAAAATTGGTTTGCTAACCCAGTTTCGCTTGGTTTTCGTTCATGGATATTAGGCCTGACGAGTTCCCGGGAGGACCTAACTTTTGAGGCTTTTTACCCGATTATGGAACAGGGAACGAAACGGGCAAATAAGCGACATTCCTATACAAGTTCTACGATGTCTTTTTAAAATAAAATTTTTGTGTGGCATTAGCAATTTTATTGTAAGTACACCAATATGTTTTGGAACACCCAAGTTAAGTATAAACACTGCTGACGCGACTCTCACGAATAACTTCCCCAGCTCACCTGTAGTTCCTCCTGAGATTCGCATGTGCATTGCTCCGCCTCCTTCTCAACACCGGCGTCCTTGTGAGCAGCCCATTCACAGGAGTGGGAGTCTTCTCCCGTTCGGTGAGCGTGAGCGTGGAATCAGCACTGAGTGCCACACTCGATTCCATTGAGCAACTGGAATCAAACGTGTCTCGAAGGCTCTGTGATACGCACAATAACGCTAAACAAACAACTCCGTCCCAGAAATGAAGCCCGATCGCTGGCGGATCGCCGTTTGAAAACTGGATCCACGCACTAACAACTTGGAATCGGCTTAAAAGTACGCAGCGGACTGGGTGGGGATATAAATGAGGCGGCGATTACGCAGTTGCCAACGTAATCACTACAGTCAGTGAGAGGGGAACATGATGTGCGACGTTCCTATGCGAATGCCGCCTTCTGAATCACATAAACATGGCGTACTAGTTGATGAGAATTCAGCGGGTGGCGATAAAAAACCTTTACATCACGTTACTTTCAATCGCGGGCTCTATGCATATTTAACAAACTAAAGCGATTTGTAGTGGAGGTAGAGATTGCAAAAGTCGTTGTACAGCTAGAATTCGGAAGAAAACAAAGGAACAAAAACAAACTTAGCACTTTCCATCATAGTGTCCTAACAAGTCTTCTTTGAAGAAGAAGAAAATTTAGGAAATATTCTTGAAAAAAAAAATTCTGTAAAATAGATGACGGCGGCTATCGAAAAAGAGTATATGATAGGGACTCAGAACATCCAGAACAAGTCGTACGATCGCATCTGAATTTTCCTCAATCAAAAACTTGTTGACAACTTGTTTTCGCCTTTTGTTGTCGACAATTTGTCGGTCCAAAGCTTGTCGACAAATTGAAAGCCAACGAACGATGCGATCAGACAACATGCTCTTGGTGTTCTGAGGAAGAGGTGAAACGTTAGATGAGTTCAGCAGTTCTGCGAGCGTTTTCCAGGCCAGGTTCACAAGCACCTCTTGAGGGTGACCCTGGAGACATATCTGAACTCTTCCTACCGCATCAAAATTAGACTCGAATGCCCCAACTGGTTGGAATTCCAACCCACCTCAAAAAAAAATTATTTGGGCTACAAATGTCTGTACTGTACGAATGTCTCCTCGTGGTGCTCTTTCCTCTCTCTCCCTCCCCCCCCCCTCACCCCCTTCAACGAACGAAATCAGCTGGCCTATTAGTGCACGCGACAGTGACCAATGGAAAAATAGTGAAACCACTTGCTTTACCCCTGTGAATCGAAGCAGTGGAGGCTCTGGTTATAAGTGCGGGCAAAAAAAAAAAGGGTTACATATGTACGAAACTGGAAAAGCAAATGCATTTGAAGCAACACCATACAGAGCCGTAGATATAACTAACCCACATGCGAAACCCTTGGCGGATATGAGGCACTCCTGTGGTTGACGTTAAGCACCCGAATTTATGAGCTGGCTCAAACGAAGAAGATGAGGAGATCGTATCTAGTTTTAGGTGATGAAGGCCTTGCGATCTGCCATCGCCTAACCACATCATTTACATCCAAAAGAAGATCTCGTTGTGTGTAGTGAGTGATTCAAGTCTGGGGCGGTGTGACCGAAGAACGAGCGCGCACGCTTCGCAGCAAGTATGAACAGCTATTGCCAGCATTGAAAAATATTTAAAATTGAATTATTAAAAATTATCCCTATTTCATTCTTGGATCTCATTCAAAGTTCGCGAGATTTTTTGAGATTACATAGTTGGTCAGAAAATTCAAATTTGGCAGCGATAAAACATGCACATTCCAACCATTCTAACCCGAGGGTTCCAGGTAGTATGGGCTCGTACAGCATGGTATAACACAAAAGGTGCTTATCAACATGGAAAGAACAACATGTGACCGTTGAACGACATCAATCACATCACAACGCTAATCAAGAACATGTTATTAGAATGAGTAAACCAAGCTCATACGAAGCTCACCCAACCAGCCTCATTCACACCTAACCACAATACCATTTCAGCCCATTGTTTTGTTTGAAGATGCATAACCAGTAATGACCATACCTGGATAATGTATCGACACACTCCTTCAAATCCTGAACGTTTTCGTAATCAGATACATGCTGCTTTTCTTTCTCTGCGGATGTATCGTCAGGTCGAACACGATAGCCTGAAATGAGCAAATGTAGAATGTGGTCGGTGGTTTTGGCCCTACAAGAGAAATTCATGCATTTTTAGGAATAGGAAAGGGTGGGAAGTAATAGAAGTCCACAAAAGTTTGCTTTACCAATGAATAGGATGACGACAACTGCTTTATTTTTATTATGTAAACCGCAAGAAGCAATTAGTGAATTTCCACCGCTACGGCACAGTACCAAGTAGCGTACAAACAAATTGAACTTCTTAGAATTTTCAGATTACTATTATAGTATTCTCAGATTATGCTAACATTTGCAATAAAAGCACATTTTCATGGCCACGCTTGGCCGGCAAAGCTTACTCTTTCGGAAAGAATTGTCCGTTGAAAGTGATTTTATTTGGCCATTACGGCTAAATTTGGCGAAGCTACGCGGTTTAGTCCAGATTTAAAATTTGGTTCCGACGCATGATATTCTGGGAAAACAAATTGGAAAGGAGAAGTTTAACCGTTTAGGACATGTTGGAATCCAACTCAAGAAGAAAAAAAAAGCGTCAATAGAGAAATTAATAGCTAATACATAGAAATTAATGGTGGGAATAACTTCTATTTTCTCGCATAACCCATTTCATGCGATCCATGATCTCACCAACCAATTTGCACCCTATAGAAAGTCGATGGTTTTCTTTAGACTCTATCGTCCTCACACCCTGGATCTGATAAATCGACGGAAAATGCTATTTTTTAAAAGAAATTCATTCTCTACGGTGTGAAAGCTATGGAAGTGTACGTACATATGTCAGAAAATAAATAAATCAAAAATATAGGAAAAATAATAAAACGTATTCTCACAGGAAAAGCACTTGAAAATTGCTTTTAAAGAGCTCTGACAATGTTTCTGTTACGAAGTAGGGTTACTTGTAAGGTGAAGCCTTTGGGAATTTTAGAGGACAACAAGGTACAGCACTCTATAGGAACGTATATATTCCTTGGTAGTTCGCATAACTCATGACAGCCCTGACAACAACTGTAGAAAATGTCATTTTGAGCCCATTATCAATGATTGTCTATTTGTTTATTTTATAGTTTATTCATTTATTCAATAAACCAAAAAGGTGCTTTCCATAGCCTTTTCTATCCCTCTTGAATGTTTTCGTAGTATTCGAGGGAAGAGTGTCTTTTACTGTGCAAACACAGGGAAAACCCATGAGACTGCGGTCAAGTTGCTCCGTTTGCTATCTCAAGTCCAATTTTTTGACACGTACTCGACGCATGCACTCATGCGCTCAGTGTAAAGGATAAGTACTGCAATCACCATACGTGCAAAAAAGCTGCATGGCTCACGATTGCGTGAGGCAGAGGTGCGTGGAGTGGAAAATGGAGGGAAATCCTCCGAAGAGAGAAAAAAAAGAATGCCTTCCTCTACAACGCACAGCCATAGAGTACTTCTACCTCGAAGTATAGCAAGAAGATCACTGGTGTGGTAGCATAGCAAGGATTCCATGGCAGACAACAGATATACTAATGATTGATACGAACGAGAGAAAAACAAGCGAAGCGAAAACGATGTTCTGCCAGAGGAACGCCGGCTCGCGTACACTGCGAACACTGCAAAAAGACAGATGGAAGCAGCAAAATTAGCAACCACAGGTCGTCGGCGACGATATTGTAATAGCTGCTTAGCAAGTACTCAACGATGATCGCGTAAAGGAAGCTCAGCGTGAATTTTCCTCGGGGCTTTTCCCGCCCAAAAAATTAACTCAAATCACATGAATCTCGTCACCACCAATAAATAATCAATAATAATAAAGAGATAAGTAGTATTTTAGAAGTAACCGGGTTTCTATCGTTAGCGGCACTGAGGTGAAGTTATTAAATGGAAAAGCCTTTTCTGGAACTCCCCAGCATAAGCAGTAAAGGGTGGAGGCAGGACACACCTCTCACTTTCCATCATGGATAATAGGAGTACTTACGTGTTTTGGAGTGATTTATCCCTACCAGATAATGAAGCTGGGATAATACGAATCAAACCAGGATTGTTATGCCAGAACACCTCCTCTATATCCACATTAATTCCAGCTACAGCAGGATAATCAGCTTACCACCTGCAGAGTTGTCTTCTCTGCATTGAATTTATGGACTTACGAGGTTACACTTTAGGAGAATCCTTCAAGCCCTGGGTGCATAACTTGAACTACTCACGGTAAACGTACTGATGCCACTGTTAAAGAGGGTAAACCTAGGGGGTATTAAAACTTTTACCCTGGGTAATCTCAATCATACGGCTTCAGAATCCATTGACATAAGGATATTGCAGTCTGGCAGTCTTGTTCCTTTCTAAGAGATCCACTTTCTGTAGTATGTATCGCATACCGTTCGAATTATTCAGGCACTTCGCTAGATTTCTGAGAGAATTCGTGCCAAACTTCGACTTATCCGTACAATTTCAAAGCTACCCATAGATTTCGTAAAGATTATTTTTATTCATTTAAAATTTACGTGGTGCCTAGGGGCAATGGATTCAAGCGAAGGTAAGTGAAGCTAGTAAGAGAAAACTAGCAACCCGTCGGAAACGCTAATTTCTCACTTCCCTTCCAGGTTTCGGATGCATTACAGGGAGGAAGGGTGATCTCATACCCATGGGAATGACTACGGCTGGAGTCGCACGCTTCATTAAGATTACCCAGGGTAAGCGCATTAACACTCCCAAATTCATTTTTCCTTGTAACAGGGGTCAACATGTCCACCTTGGGTAATCTCTATTATGCGTCCAGTTTCTGGATATAGACGACACCCAACATCACATGTATGTTTGAACATATCGCTGGGATTAAGGTAAAGGGCAAAATTGGGTGCGTTGACACCTTTACAATGGGTAATCTCAGTGATGCATCCTATCCCAGGTTAGACGAAGTAACAGCACATCTAGCCAGAGCTGTGGGTAAATTTCGTGTCTCCCATTTGTATTTCAGGCAAATCCCAGTTGATTCCATACAATATTCCTCCCACAATTTTTACTATGTAACTGAGGAATCACTTGCTTAGAAACAACAGGAATTCCTCCCAAGATTCAATTGATGTCGTGTTCCTTCCATACACAGGCATCAGAGCGAAACCCCCATAACTTTTTCAATCAATCTTATATTACGATGTACGAGCAAGAAGAGACGACATATAATTGAATTTGTACTTACGCACTTAAAAACCGCACGAGCCAGTCGAACACTTGCATGTCTCTTGAGGTAATTGGGACCGCTGTCCAGCCGACAATGTCAACCAGACGCCGTCCACACATGTAACCTTAGACTCTATGGATGCATTACTCGAACACAGAGCTCCAAGCATGCGTAATCAGTGGTCAAAGGCGCAGATTGGGGCGCAACGGGCACAGAGTGAACCTATGTCAGTGGCGACTGGATAGGGAGATGAAATAAGTGCAAAGTAGCTAGATTCATGGGTGATCACAGAATGTTACGGTCTTCCCAGAGTTTTAATTAGTCAATTATTTATTTATCCATGGGTAGTTAAAACACCAATGAAGCATGATACGGAACAATAATTTTTTCAGCATTGACTGCCTTCTATGTGCTGCTCGCATTCAGCTAGAATGAGCTCCTGACTCTGGACACATCGTCGAGATTACCCAGGGTAAAGGGTTGATGCCTACGTTAACAACGGGTAGGTTTATGTGTTCTTAACGCGTTTGCCATGGGTAAGCTTAATAACGCAGGCAGTAACCGGAAAATGAGCCATGATAACGATAATGTTGTAGTTCCGTAACGTTTCCAAGAAAAATCGCTGCATTTCACTACTCCTAGTCGTTCCCTCTAATTGCTAAGACGGAGCTCTGAGATAAATTGTAGCGGTTTATTCCTACCAGAAACCAAAAATTCGGGTGTTTCAGCCAGCTTAGCTTTCATGGAATAGCGCTAATTCAAGAGCTGACAGCCGTATAAAAAAAGTCCGTCCAAGCTTCTTATCGCTTAAATATCGATCTTTGTTAACATCGGAAAGTATGAACGAGCACGTCATAGCGTCGAGACAAGCACGTTTCCGCCCGCGTAATCCATACGACGTGTTATTGTTCTGATCATAGAATATGCCCATCGAATTTGCGGACACAATCCCATTGAAGTCAGGAAAAACTACGGGACGCGAGCCACTGATCATTGCATTGATCTTCACTATAGAGAGAAATAAAAGAATAAAGCAAAATCTGTGAGAGCGAAATTTCCGTGGGCGCAGCCTTTAAGGAATTTTATGAGTGACTAAAAACGTTGCAAAATTTGATGACGCGAGAGTTTTAAATGAAGCAATGAAGAAAAGTGGAAAAAACGGTATTTCCAGAGATTTTCCTTTCGGGAATATGGTCAACTCAGATTCCACTCTTCGAAGCCGTGAAAATTCTTTTTTTTTCACTTGAAATTAGGAACTATAGAAATTCCCATTCCCTGAAGTTAATTCCACGCCCTCACCCCGCCCCCGCAATCTGGCTCTCTTATGAGCCTAAGTCTTGGAAATATGGGCGCTGATCTTCTATTTTTTTTCTTTTTCACTATCATAACCTCCAAATACGTAGCCTATAGGATAGAAACGAAATGCGAGCAAGGCATGTAATTTACTGAGACTTTTACTACTGGTTGACTACATGTACGTACTGGACATATAAGGACTAAAAGATCAGTTTAGAAGAAAAGAAGGAGTGTTTTGAAATAATGTTACGCCGAATAATAAAACATCGCAATGAAATCTCGCAGAAATTGTTTACGGCAGCATTATAGCAACAATAGCCATAAGCCGATTCGGCTGTCCGTACTATTTGCACGACATTTTCCCGCGGCAAATGTCCATCGATGATTTTTAATCGCGGGAGGGAGGATGCGCTGATTATTGCACGACTATTGTACTCTTTTTTTGCAAAAATTAAAATTTCACTTGTTTGGCTTTAAAGTGGAGACTCTCCAACACCTTTATTCCTTTGCTTTTAGCTATAACGCCTTCCGGGGACCATAACTTTACAATCATTTGCCACCTCATCACAACCATACAAACACGAAGGTGTTGGAGAGTCTTAAAGAGCACAAGAAAGAATCATACAAAAATAGCCCATAAAGGAGTTTGAGAGTATTCAATTTACCAGTCAAAGACGTAAATAATGAAGCTCATAAACGAAAAAATACTAAGAATATCACTTTCCTAAACACGAAAGTGATCCTTCCTCCCCCCTCTTCCATGGGGAATGCTCTCAAAAGTCACCTTCCTAGTCATAAGTGCGCGAACGTTTTTCCTCCCTAATTATTCACACTTGTGTGTAAATGGACCATGACAGAATTGGCACGCACGGCTCCTACTGGTCCAAGGGCACGACTAGGAATTAGTACTGTGTACGATCCATGGATGGATCGTACTTTAAGCTTCATGTTTGTCCGTAATCCATGGACAACTCACGAAAACGTACATGGATTAACGAGAAATTTTACTTTGCTAATCCGCTCATCGCTAATACCTCGCTCGAATCATCATTTTGTGCTGATCCGATAGCGTACTAATCGGATGGGGTATGTTAAAATCACAAATTTAACGACACAGAAAATTTGACGACCTTGAACAAAGCTTTTTCAGGTAGCAAATGTCAGTAATTAATGAATTTACACTCTTCCGGCAGAAATCAGCTTTCCGGTGACCTTCTTTGTTGTAATTCGTAATCCGTAGTTCACCCTAAAAAGCCTGTCGAGTTTTTGCAACTAACGCTTTGACAATGATGACGTCATTTCCAAAAATGCGGCCGTTCCACGATTCTTGTGTCCAAGCGCAGAACAGAACAAGAACAGAACGTCGAGTACAGAACTACATATGTAGTTCTGTACTCGACGCGCAGTTGCAAGAATTACACTTCTATAATTGGAACCGAACAAAAATCGGGAAATTCAACTAGTGAACTAGGAAAATTGACTCGGAATTTCGAACATCTGGGAAAAAGAAGTACCGACGACTCTAAGATACATGGTTGGGGGAGAATTATACCAGCAGAAGGAGGCGCCATCGAACTCTGCTATTAGCCAATTCGCCTACCTAGCCAATCATAGACCTCGGTCGCTCCGATATTCCTAGCATGACACTCTTCAGCTTTGCTTTAAGGGTTTGCAGCTCCTCTTTCGTCGAATCATTCAAGCAAGCAACTCAACCGAACCGATTGTTCGATTTAGAGGGCCTCAAGTAAGATTTTCTGGCAATGAACGTAGATCAAACGAATGATTATAATAATCTACAATAATCAGCCCGTCTACGGGTGAGGTGGGCCAGTCTAGCCCTGATTCCCTAGGCTCGGCAAGACGCGTTCGAGCTGTGGGATCAGGATCCTGGAAGGGGAGCTTCTCCACCCACTAGCACGAGAGCGAGGTTATTCGCACAGCTTTATGATCACGTGAATGTCTTCCGCGTATAGAAGCGGAATTCATGTGGTATCTTTATCTGATTTGTTGGCACACCACAGAGTGAATTCAAATATAAATTAAATAAATTAGCAGATTACATAAATGAGTAATTAAACAGGCGGGTGTTGTTGACGAGCTAACGAACACGAGTTAATCCTACATCAAGAAATCCTATTCGGCAAAATCAGTTTTTCTTCAAAATATTGAATTTTAGCTGTGGCACCAATTTCTTTTCTTTGAGGCACTAATTCCGAGCTTTGCTGAATGCCTGAGTATTCATCTATTCGTTCATGTACTTGTAGTAGTGCCCGAACAAAATACTTTTCAGTGCAGGTAAAAAACGAAAGAAAAAGGAAAAAAGGGAATGTTTCAGTGCAGAAGATAGGTAAGCATTGATAGCACCTCATTGCAAAAGATGAGCACAAATCCTGGCAGAAAGCAGAGAGTGACCGCCGAGCGACAAAAGCCGTTTCAGCTGACAGCTGGCCGTTAGGAACAACGGCCAGCGTCATCGACTTCCAGTTGAACAGCAACTCAATTTATGGGGGAACGATTCGAAACGCGATAAGTGTCAAGACGCACGGTGACGCATGGGTGACGCAAGCCGGCTCTGATCCAGGGTAGCACAGGCCAGGGATGAAGCTCAATTAACGAAGGCTCTAAGGGACATCAGAAGACGAGCGGCTGAAGGCAGCGTGGGGGGGAGAGTTCCGCGCCGGAGCCGCTACCGTGAAACAAGGGGAGACGCCCATGTGATCAGATGCCAGTCGCAAGGAGGTGTTGCATACCAGTTCCAGAAGTGGTAGGAATGTGGTACGAAGCGTGAACGCAACACACGGAACAACACCGACTGAATCAGTGAAAGTTCCCCCAGAACATATAATCGATCGCCGTTCGTTCGTTTTATGTTGAACATGACATCTCGGGACAAAAAGTCGCTTGATAGCAAATGTCTGAAATGTCCCCTTTGTTCCGTGCCCGATCAAATGCATGCCGGCGCAATGAAGTCACCCTTGACGCGATCACTTAGGCAAAAAGTTATATGAATATGAAAGATTAGGAATTTAAATACCGGAAAAAAGTTAAAAATTGAACCCATAGAGATTTTCCCGTTGAGACATTTTATTTCACGTCTCAAATACGGTAGCTGCCATTTGTGAAATTGTGCGAAATTTATCCATTCGTTGAGATAGTCATAATAAAAAAAACTTTTCACTGCAATACAGCTGTAGGACCACTTCATAACCATGTAATTGAAAAAAGGACTCCAAGTCAAACATGGTCAAGAATAAATAGATGAATAAATAAACAAATGAATAAATAAACGAACAAGTAAATAAATAAATAGATGGATAAATAAATAAATAAATAAATAAATAAATAGCTTCCATGTGAAGAAGTTGAAGGTCATATATTCAAATGAAAGGGGTCTTCTTTAAATTAAAAGGTTCTACGGATATTTTGGCGTCTACATATTCACGACCGGTGCGGTCCTATATGCTCAGCACCTTGTGTACATCATTAAATAAACAAGAAAAGTAGATATGGTGAGTCCCACCTGTAAAAGCATGATCTAAAAAACATCTTCCTCAGAAGAGGAGAAAGGTATTGTGCGTCGGATCGTAAACGACTGAATTCAGCTAATTCAGCTAACAATTTAGAAACTGGTTCGAACATTCAAATTTCCAGAGAAGAAGAAGGCCAACTGCTCCTCTCATGTTTCCTCTGACATCACCTTTCTCTCCTATGAACAAGAATCCGAATTTTCCACCCACTCAAAGTCGAGTTTCTGGACGCAAATGTAACCATCCCTTATTTATACCCGATTGCAGCAATTACTGGCTAGAATTGTCCAAACTATAGGACGTCAACGTGATGGACGTTGAGTAATATAAAGTTGCGATGCATGCTGGGGAAGAAAGAGAAACGAAGATCAGAGTGAACTATGACTGGAAAGAATTCGAAGAACATCGGAGATGAGCGCAAAGCCATGTGTCATTCCCACGAATCCGTGAAGAACACGAGAACACGACAATCCCATCATGCCATTGATAATGGGGCAGCACTACGGGGAATAACCAATGAGTCACCCACGCGTAAGACGCCGGCGCTGACCTAATCGCGCTGACGGCGATTGCACCGGGAAGTGGTAATTAGAGGACGAACACTTAATCGCGTTACTACATAGCGGCTCCGGTTAAGCAGAACAATTAGTGTCGCGATCCTTGCAAGATGGACGAATGCAGCGTCCGGCGATTGGCAACACTATATTTTGGAACGATGGCCTCGTTATTCGACCTTAAAACATCGAGGGTTACCCGACAAGGTGATTGACTTGTGCACTGAAGCAAGCAAGACTGATGGAACGTATGAAGGCGTGTTTTTCGTGGACTGGTAATAGGCGTGGGAAACTTGCTCGCCCCGAAGAGGAACGGCTGTGGAACACCTTCGCCACACTTTGTTTGAGGGTGCTGGTTTTTGCGATTGAGGACTTGATGGGATGAGATGCGGTCCATTAAAAAATCGTCAAACTCCTAAAAAATCTGTCCCATTTAGGTAAAGAGCTCATGTCGAGGTGAATGTTCAAAAACTGAAATTAGTCGGAGTGGGAGAGCCTGAGAAAAAATCCAAGACAAGCCGAAGAAAGAGATTTCCATTAGAAAGAAGGCTCTGATTAAAAGCAATGGAGATATGTTGATATTGAAAGGGCAAGAGGATGAGTGACGGGTGGCTGGAACAACTTGTCCGATTCTGGAGAAACGAAGCCTCTCCAAGACTTCTTTCTCTATCCTTAATTTACATTTTCATTTTTATTCTAATGGTTGGAATAAGACATTTTTGATTCTGATATTTCTTTCTTCCTCTCCCCTCAGTTCTAATAATTGTTTATCTCGATAGGAAGTGAAACAAAAGTGCGTGAGCCCATAGGCTAATGCTTGGTGCTTTTTCCATTCCCGGAAGATAAACAAGGACTCTGGCATTGTTTCAGATAGAGAAAAAAGAAATTTTCACTCTAGTGGTATGAAGATGTGAGGTGTGGAACGTATGAGAGAAAACAAGGTTTTCCAAGTCGATTAGGATAACCACCAGTTTAGTAGGCTGAAGAATGGATAACCGAATACGGGTAGTCTAACCTCTGTTAGAAAACGTGTGAGGCATTTCTCAGACGAAGACAAAGGAAAAAGAAACAGTGTCTCTCCGGTAAACTGAGTGAGCTGTTAGGTGCCAACAATGGCATTCATTGTGTGCACTGCTTGCTCACATCAAACGAATGCATTCATCTAAAGGCGAAAAATAAATAAAAGATAAAACAACTAGTCATTGTGATGACACGCTTCTCACCAAAGAAATCTGGTGGGAAAGTAGGGACTGACTAGTGTCATCAAATTTATAACCAAGGATCAGTTCAAATCAACCGTCTGGGCTAGTATTCATGAACGCATAACCAGGCAAAATCAGGTATACAAACCAACTTGGACGGCCTGCGTCTCCTAACATCGCATTGCCTATAAGATATCCAATCATGCTAGGAATCGTTGGTTGGCGTGGTTAGCGTTTCATGACTCCTAGCTCTGGGTAATTTGTTCCACAATATTTGAACCCAAACCAAAGAGCGTAAGCAATGGCACCATAGACGCTTTAGCAATGGTGTGAAAGTTCATAGATGCACAAGCTAAAATGTCTTACTGTTCCGTTAAAAATGGTTATATCCCATGAAACGAAGAAAAGTAATCTACTGGTAAACAACTGTCGGAGATGCGTTTTATTTGGGTACCATATTCACCTTAACCGAACAAAAATCTTTTTTTTTCAGTTTTCTGAGCCCTTATGTAGATTATCGATTCGATTCGTTCTGCCTGCTGATTCGTTACTGTTTCAATTAGTCTTTTTTGTTCAAATGGTGCACTGTTAAATAAATACGAATACAAAAAATATGTTGAACACAAAAATAAATTCAAATTAAGAAATAAATAACTTCGACTAGAGCACCAACTTTAAGGAAACTGGGATGGGAGGAGTATTGCAGGTTGTGATGTGTGAGCTCTGCTAGCTGGCAAGTAATCTCCAGGAGCTGCATGCACCATTGAGATTACCCAGGGTAAACGTGTTAACATACCGCAAATTCGCTCATCGTTAACAAGGGCGTCGACAGGTTTACCCTGGGTGAACTCAGTGAGGCATCCTGCCCCACGATAGCTCCTCATCGCTTTTCACAGCGTTTTTTGAGCTTGCAAGTCAGGCAGATCCCTTCAACAAAAGGAAAACATAAGCGCTGACACATCCGAGACATTTGTAACGGCTCTGAGTCATGTGAAAGCCTGCGGAATCCGCTTGGCCTGAAGTTCAACATTACAATGTTATCCTATTGAGTAGGGTGCCACCAACACGTACACAATGTCACACAGTAGGGCTGTGATTGGTTGAGTCACAAAATTTGATGAGGAGAAGATAGCTGCGTGACTTAGTCCTTTACAGCGGAATAGCTATTATCACATGCAATTTCTGACGCTGAGTGCGATTCTGTTTTTCCTATCTCTTCTGAACTTCGATTTGTGGAACCATGACCAAGTAAGGCAACGACGGTTAGTGTGATTGGTTATTGTATTGGCTAGGTAATGCCAGAAGAAGCAGGACGCGAAATTTGGTTTGCTCGCCTGGTTTCGCTTGGTTATGCTTTCATGAATCCTAGCTTTGGTGTTGCTTGTGAGAAGTTAGAAGGTTGTAGAGCGCGACTAAATTTGGCTTTTAAATAACTTATTCAGTGATTTCCTAGATTCTCTATCTCCCAATTACGCATGTTCCACTTTCGCAAAAGTCTTAATAATGCCCAGAGATTTCGAGATTTTTCCAACTGAGAACCACTGAAAAGAAAAATGAAGAGGAAAGAGCCAGAACTCAACCGAGTTGAGGGTTCGCTCTAAGCAAAAATGAAGGTGTGAAAATGCATTTTACGAAAAAGAAAAAGTAATCTAGTTGTCATTTTTCCTTTCAATCTAAGAGAAGAAGTCGTAGTAGTATTGAATAAATACTGATTAATTCCAGCTACTCCGGCAATTAATTTAGGTGCCGCTCTTGAAACTCGAGTAATCCAAAAAAGGAATGCATTAGCACTTTCGTTATTCTCCGTAATCCCATCGGGTACTCTCCCTTTTTTCAAACATTCAAATTTTCAACTTGAGTATGTGACTTCAAATGCATCCAGTAGCGGCCAATAGGATATGATCAGGGGCCCAGCTGAAGAGGGAAAAGTAGTGAGGTTCTAAGTACTTTTCTCTAGCCTTTTCGGTAGCCCTTCAGGTAGTCTGTGCCATGCCAAACGTTGATAGAAAGGTCCCACGAAGGTATATCCAAACCTCGTTCGGATCGTCTAGAAGTGAGTTATAGCAAAGGATTCTCTGGTCTCGCTGATCATGTCTTATAGGCCGCTACTGCACGTGCGCTCTGACTTATGAGAAAAGCCACTTCATAAGGCAGAAGAGCTCGAAAAATATCAACTCACATTGTTTCACTAGCCCTTTCGGTAGCACAGTTAATAAGATTAATAGCATGAACAGCAGTAACTAATGAGCAGTTAATGAATGACTTAGGGTGGGGTCAACTGGTTGCGGCCTGCGAGCTGTGTAACCTTTTTGTAAGAAAACGGCTTCAAGCCTGGAGCTGCAGCCTAGTGACCAGGTAAACAAGGTAAACAGCGCCAGCGCCGGCGGCGTCGAGGGCAGGACGAACCGGTGCGAGTCAGTCGCCCCTGTTTGTGCCCCGTCGCTCCAGCGGTTTGGTGTTCAGTTATGATTGCGAAAACACAAAAAGCACGGAAGGAACGGCGGATGGGGCTATAGCGCTCCGGCGAGGTTTTGAGCGCGCGTCTCCGAATAACTGCATCATTTTTTATGCACAGAACGGGTTTCCTTGCTGGAGGTTTGTTCCGATGAGGAGAGTCGCGAAGTGTGTGGTTAAGCACACCACCAGGAGGAATGAACAATGTGGAAGCAGTTTGTCTCCAAACCTGCATCCAAAGGACAACAGCGTATGTAGGGGAAGCTGCACTTGAAAGCATGAATCCTGAGATCAAGTCAGAAATAACAATTGTGGAATAGCGTTTCGAACTCATTGTGGATCTGAACGCTTAAAAGCGCGCAGTCTGACCTAAATTCACAAGAGATTTCAGATACTTCAAACTAAAAACGTGGAGATTGTTGTCAGCAGATACAAAGTTTGATCCATCGCATTCAAATACCTAAAATTAGAACAACCACCTAACTTATCGCAGGGTAGCGCTGAAGGAAAAAAGAATGAGTGAGAGAGAAAAAAGTAGTAGAACATGTTAGCCACTGGCCTAAGATGGTCTGATAGTCTTATGACGGAAGTATGAACTGCCTATGGAGAAAGCATCAACTATGCTTCATAGGTGAAAAACTATTCTGTGAGTGTACACGTGAAAACCATTTTTTACTTCCCCAGGAGCACTGAAAAGGAAACAGTAATGGAGAGAAATGCCAGGAATCAGTATACATACTTAGGACCGAATAGTGCATTAAGTATATTTGGATTCGAAAATTTGATTTCGAATAACATCAAATTTCGGATTTGCAAAAAAAGGGAAAAGTGCAGCGCTTGAGAGATGATAAGAAGGGGTTCGAGATTTTCTGTTTTCTCAATGTTCGAAGCTTTTGGATAGGTTCCGATTCGATAATTGAATGGAGTAATTCAATTTTTATTCGGTCCTAAGTATAGAAGTTAGTGTCGTCTTTGAAAAACGTGAAGACTCATAGAGAAATAACTATAGCGCATCACGTCTTTGCAGTCAACTCTCAAGGAGTTATGTAGAATAGAATGTGGAAATTGCTAGGAAAATAATACAGCCATGTAAATTGCACCATTTCCTTCAACCGCTGCTTGAAAAAATGCATGAGGTGTGGATACGCCTTAGTGCAGGGTTGAAAGCGAGAAGATATTAAATTTTTCAGTGACATTTGACACTCGCGAGCAAAAGCGAGAAAAGATGTGTTTCACGGTGTGCATTCTATACAGACGAGCATACGAATAACTTCCCCTCGAAATTACACTAATTTGCACCGAGAAAGCACCATAAATGTTTGGTAATAGCCAATTACTGGAAGCATCTAAGAGCCTAGGCCTTACCTGAAAAAAGCAACAATGGTTACTGAGACAAACTAGCAACAGGTACTTTGAGGCTTCTTAGCATGAGAGCGTTCCCGCGTAATCACTAGCCTGTCTCCTCAGTGTCGCTATTGTATGACTTAGGTTATTTTTCTTCTTTATTCTTGTATATGTTTGAAGAGTGATGTATTAATTATCAGGTTGACCAAGATGTTTTTGGACAATTGCAAAAAAAAAAAAAAAACGAAAATTAGTTCCAGCGATAGATTCGAGGTACATACCATACCTGGGACAGATTAGAACCGAAATTTTTTTCACTTTGATTTCCAATCCAGAAAACGAATAAACATTCAGATATTCGAGTATGAAAAAAACAGGGCTCTTCTTGTCTTTCATCCATACAGCACTATATTGGCCTCTACGTTTGGAGCACTCGAATTTTGCAAACCCATCAAAATCTACTATTTTGACTTTCAAACATCGAACATTTCAAAAAAAAAATCGAATGTTATTCCATCAGAGACCAATGCTGTGTTGTACGAAAGACAAGGAAAGTCGTAGTGCTTCCTCACCTTTGAGTATCTGAATGATCAAACTGATACCCTATTTATTTATTAAATAAACAAAATTATTCAATTTTCATTCCGCCTCAAGTACGAAACATTCTTCTAAAGAAATGCCTATATTTCATGCAAATGGCAGATGTTTGAATGTCACCTCAACCAAAAAGTCTGCTGTTCACATGAGCGTGCTGCCCTAGTAGTGCGGAGAAAATAGGATTGACAGGATGGAGCAAGAACGAACAAACGACTGGCAGAGCGAGTAAATAATCCCGCTAAAAGTTAATAAAGACGAGCGTAGTCAGCCGCGAGAGAGAACGCTGAGGTTGGTTGACATGAAATTGCAGTGCCAAACCTTGGCAGGTTACTCACAGAGCAAGGTTGCACGAATCGTTCAG
>JARK01001620.1:169424-194895 GCA_000688135.1 Ancylostoma ceylanicum
GGGTGGGGGGAGCACGTAAGAGTGGTGAATTTGATAGTGATGGACAGTCCCATGAACTACGTTTGTATGATACAAAACGTTCCATAATAAGTGAGCGTACTGCTGAACATTTGAGTAGGTTAGAATCCTGAAGAAACCATCCCTAAGAACCCAGGTAAGCGGCAGCAAACGTGATCTACCGCTATCAAAGCCGCGACGCGCACGTATCACCCATCTGCATCTTCAACTGTACAAGTCATCGCCTTTATATTATTTTCCGGTTATAAGTGAGTCTGAAAAAATGCAAAGAAACTGAAATGAGTGGGAAGGAATAAATCCAGTCTTCCTTCCTGTAAGTGCATTAAAATGCTGCAACGAACTAAAACGAATCAAATACAGACCTAACAAGTGGTAGGGTAGTACTGTCAAAGGAAAGTGCACAGATATGCATGAGATTTACACGAGATGTGCATGATATGTGCATGATTTTCACAAGTTTTGCTACCAGATGCTTCTCTCCTATTCCAACACTAGCATGTTGTCATATGCTTGCAGAACTTGAACTACGCATGCATTAACACATGAGATGGGTTGGGTGATTCACATGTTTAACTTTAAGCTAGCTTGGTTTTCCCGCAGAATTCCAGGATTTTTGACAGAAACGTTATAGAAGTGCTAAGAACTGGCGCTATTTTCTGATACAAACGTGGGTTTTCTCATGCAGGCACCGGTACAAATCACGGTCTCAAGCATTCTGTGTTCGCATCAAGTTCAATTTTGGACCCTATCAAGATTTAAAAATCTAAACCTATAAGGAGCCAAACCTTTTTAGGACAAATGATGATGAGGAACTACTAGGCTGGTCCGAAATTTGGGTCGCATTTATTTTTCGATCCAGAATTTCTTGAACTTGAGACTTGGGTTGAAATTGGCTCAGAAGTAAAGAAAATCCTCAAAGAATTGAAATCTTTTGGCAATAAAATGTGATAGCTCAACTTCTTCTCAACTATAAAAATTGGCAGATCAGATTCCACCCATAAACGAAGATGTTGTGACTGCTTAAAAAGGTGTAAATTTGGTGCAAGGCTTTCGAGCCAACCTAATACTTCCCTTACTCTCTCGCTCTCATGAGGACTCTTTGAACTACTTATCACTGCTTGCAAGCACTATTCTTTACCAAGCACGCCGCCTCCGCGAGCAGCGTTGCAACCTGAGTAGCAGAAGAAACAGCGATGACAGGGGAAGGTGTGGCAGTTTTGAGAGGGTTTCATGACAGACTATGAGTGCAACGAAAGCGCAAGTGCCAGGCGACAGCAGACGCGACAGCGTGTAACACACGAACGGGACCCCGGGGGGCTATCATTTTTCAAGGTATCTGTGCTGTAGCACGATCGCTGCAGTCGGATACGCAACGCGTAAAAACCTCCGCTTCCCTCGTCGGTTTTCTCATCCCAGGAAGCATTGAACATGACGCTGCAGCACATTCAGAGATTGATGAGTGGCAAACTCATAATAATGACATGACTTTGATCGCCGACTTAATGGTTTCTCAGACACGATCCCATGTGTTTATAGTCGGTTTTCCGTCGAGTTCCGGTCGAGTTTGCCTCTTTGTGGTGTTTAGATGAAACAATAAGAAAGTGATCAATTTATTATGTCATAGATTGAAAAAGCGCGACACAAGAAGCAGCACTCAAACTAAGTCACCCCGTCACTACGTGCTCACGATAGTGGCTTCAGAGAGTTCAATTCAAAAAAATTGGGATAGACTCTTGTTCCGAAAAGCAGTGCAAAATCAGTTCTTTGCTAGGTTCAAAAAATTATTGGCCCGAAATCATTGCAAATGATCTCAAAGTATATAAATTGTGGTATCAGCAGTGAACCAAAGCGATTATCAGGCTTTTTCGCTATTGCTAGATTAAAGCGACATGACTATTGATGAATCCCTGCAAAATTAACCTATTTAATCCACTGACGACCGCGCTGCTCACAGATGAGGTATGCCATTTTTCGCATGTTTCACTTTGAGGGCTTTTTAAGGCTCAATGTTCTTCAACGGTTTTCTAAGATGGCAACATAATAAAATTCCTAAGGCAGTGTGATTATAAAAATCTAACATATTGAAATTCTCGTAAAGATCTCGAGACTTGGAGGTCGAAGGCAGAAGTTAAGGCATTGTGGAAACGCGCAAAGGGCTTGGCCGGCAATGGGTTAATATTCATAACACTGAACAAGGTAATATATGCACACGAACATTTGATTTCGAGTTAGTAGAATATTTGGGCTTTTGAGAAAGAGAGCAACACAGCCCCGGAAGAGACGCGTATGGGATAACTGCCGAGTTTTCTCTTTCTCAAATTCTTGACATTTTCAGATTGGTTTCTAAATTATTAGTTCACTTCATAGAATAATTCGTTCCCCTTCAGGTTTTAAGTTAAGGGCGCAGATTCACAGGACGCCTTACAAAACTCTGGTATATGATACCTAAGAAAATAAAAACGAGTACAAAACTTTCCCATAGTAATCTAACGCCACCAAAGTGAGTGTCATTTCAAAAAAAAAAGAGAATTTATCGGGCGATTTATATGTGCTTACAGTCTTGTCTCAATCGTTTGTCGAAAAAAAAATTGCATGCAAAAAATGAGACAGTCCAAAACTCACTGGTCTTGTTCGTAATGTAATTGTAATTGTATTGTAATTAATTGTAACTAATGTTCCCATCCACATAAAATCAAGTGACACGTTAATGTTTAATTAACGTGCGGTGCAAGCGTGAACGTAAACGATCTTCGTACGATGAATAACGGCACTGCCGCCACGTAGAGACTGCCCTCATAACAGTTACAAGGACAGACTGACCAGAACATCATCGCGATGAGCCAGGAAATCCTTGAACAGGAAAACTGACAAAGCTTTGAACTCGTGGAATCCAATTTCCGCACGTTGATTGGTAGACACACCCCCACAAAGAGAGTAAAAAACTTTGTTTTGTCCTGGACCAAAACACCTTGCGGGGAAACAACCATTGCAGATCTGAGTTGAAATGGAAGGAAGCACATTTCAGCGCCCATTTAATACTTGGAGACGATTTCGATCGTTGGTGAAATAACACTCTCCTTTTAGGGAAGCTACTGACAAAGTTTGAACTTCCAAATGTTGCTACTTCAAAGATCATGGAAGAATGTTCAAAAGGAAATTAGATTGTGAGTGTACAGAATTTCGGATGTATCAGCCAAAGATTCATCCTTCAATTTCTGCTCGCTTTGAATAACTAAGAAAGTATTGCAATACGGTTCACATGACTGTATTGTCCTTTGATATCGTTGCAAGCAAGTCTTATTCCTAATACATATAAAAGCAACATTACTACAGTAAACCTACCTCGCAGTTTGATAGTAGGCTCCTCATCGGTCGGGCAGCGCTCGACGAGCGACTCGTAATAGGAAAAGCGTTTTCGAAACCACGCCATAACAATACTAGGACATTTCTAGAAACACACAGGCTAAATATGCGGTTGTTACGCAGGCGACGTAATCAAATTCTTGTGATGTGTTCCCGCGGAACGAACTGGCATGATAGACAAACGGGAAGAAAGAAAGGTAGAAAAAGAAGAGGCCCTTGAGATGTGAAGTTCCTCCCAAGAAGGGCATGGGAAGGAAAAGCATGAACGAAGCGAACAATGAGGGCAAAGGTTGCTACGTGAAGTTCATGCGCAGCTTAGCGCGGGCCTCACGCAGACGCTAAGCCGAGTGACTAACGTGGTGAATCAGATAACGAACGGTATGGCTTGGGGTGGCGATGGAGAAAGCACAATGTCTGAGTGAGTATTCCGCAAGGAGAGATCGGATCGCGAGGTTTGGGAGATGAGTTACGAAGAAAGCAGGTGGGGCAGCTGCAGGGGAAGAAAATGAGTGCTAAAACATTTACTCTTCTCTGCTCCTCCATAGAATATGGTTTCCAAGAGTGTCCCACAGTTACGTAGCTCTCCATGCATGAAGAAAAACAAAGGGTGAAGTTCGTGAGACGAGAGGTCGAGAATTTCGTGAGATCCTGACGTGTACATGACCTGGATTGTGTGACGTAAGCGTAGTCAGTTTCTCAGTACATTTGAGTGAGATCATATATGTACACGACACTTAGGACCGAATATTTCATTAGATATTCTCGAAAAATTCAAAAATTCGATTTTGAATAAATTGAAATTCTGAATTCCTCGAAAAGAGAGACGAGTACAACTCTTGCGGAATGACACGATGTCGTTTCGGACCCAGGGTTCTTCAGCATTCGAAATCTCCGTATCAGGTTCCAAATTGGTAACAATTACATATGTTGTCCCATAAGAAGTGCATAGATATAAAAATCACGGAAACGAAGGAATAATAAGGTGGTCCTAGAATAAATGACGCACGTCATGTGCTTTCTGATCGCTCAGAAGTTGTCTACCTAGCTCCTAAATTGGAGGGGTTGTGAAGTTTCAAATATTCTTGGTTGCGGCCATTATTTTTGGGACAACTTAACGAATAAGCTGTGAAGTCCGATTTTTATTCGGTCCTAAGTATAATATACACCCGCAGAAAACTATGCGCTACATCGGTGTAAAAGAGAGTTCTAGATGAAACCAGAAGATTCAAAGAACTCATAGATGTTCCTCTGTGTCAGCCGAAAAAAATGAAAAATTTGAAATTTGAGATGCTGAGAGCTGAACTCCGAAACATTTTTGAATAGGCATTGCCCAGTGATTTCTACTGAAAGCTTAGATCTTTCAGCTTCTATTGGATGTCACAATGGAAAGTTGTCTATCGCGATTTGAGATCTCGCTAAATGAGTATGGAACATGAGGAAGTTAAAATTCCAAACTAGAGATGGTAACTTTCCTGTAGGCAAAGAATAGGGCCTCTCGCATATAATAGAAAGAATCGCTACTACGCCGGTTCGAAATATACTTTACTTTTTTTTTCAAACAATCATTACATCAGTTTATTATTAATGGAGCCACACGAGGTCTATATTATAGCTAATATTAACTAATTAACAGATTTTTATACGATGCCGTGGTTCATGGAATGTCGACATGGCGAATCCTAACATTATTGTTCATGGATGATTCTTTAGTTGTTGGCAGTGACTAGTTGAGAAGCAGTAGAATATAGCAGAGGAGTAATAGAACATTCTATCATATTCTATTGCCCAAGAGTTTCAAATCAAGACTAAGAAATTATGGATCCAGTAGTGGTGTGGTGAAAGACTTTCGGACCAAGTTGACGAATAACAACTCCGTAAGCCGAATTTCCAATAACCACTGTATAGACTTCGAGAATCAGAACCTACGTACGTAACTCCTTTTTCCTCTCCTCTGACATGAGATGTCTAAGAAATTCAGATACACTTCAGCAACTGATGACAAGTTTCTTGTGTTTCTTTAGCAAAACCGCTAGGTTGCATAGATGCCAACGTACATTGCACTCCAATGCCTTTCGTATCGAGACCTTTTTTATGAAAGACATGAAGTAATGCAAAAAAGTAAAAGAATAGGACGGAGAACAGGTCTGAGACGTTATGATCACTACGGATTGTTGTATAGTTCTGTATAGTTCTCGAAGGATGGAAAGGTTAATAAGGGATGGAAATAAGTAGCACAATATTCGAATATAACCCCCCCCCAAGGCACCTGTAATTTGAGCCGTTTGGTGGAAATACAAATATGTATGCTTTCTTTTACAAAAATTATAGAGAGCGGTAAATTTTCCCAACAGCTAGTATGGTTAAATGGTGCTGCTTATATCGCTTATTTGTCGAAATAGTGAAAACAAAAACACCATAAAATGCGAGAAAGCACTTTGGCAAGGTACGAGCTAGCTGGGGTTGAAGCCCCGTACCGGAAAATTGACTTTCCTACTACCACCTATATCCTTTCTTTTGATTTTCTGCTCCTATACCCAGAATATTTATTATTATATATAATAGTATTATTCGTTCTTGTGTTTATCATATCCACTAGTGTGACTTAAAAAGGGAACTTGAAAACGGCCAAAATGTCGACTTCATTGGCTGGCAACAAAACAAGAATTTCCCGTGCAGAATTCTTTACATTGAAAAATAATAGCGCATTTCCACGACCATACATTTTGTTACGGCCGCAACAGAGTACAAGCAAAAAACCATTAAAACTCAATCTTCTATAAAAGCCGTGGCATAAAAATTGTGGAAAAAATACAGAGCAATCACAAACGGCTTTGTCACAAGACAGTGGAGGAATAAGCTGAAGTGAGCCTCTCCAAAAAAAGCCACATCGAGGGACGGCCCAGCATCAGCTCCCCAGCAAAGTGACAGGCGCGATGACAAGTGTTCACAGCCGTGACTGACGGGAAGCGGCGATTTTTGGGGACGTCGGGTGAAGATGTGGAGAAAACTGAGTGAAAACTCGGGAAAGTGCAAGCTGGACGATTGACCCCGATCTCGGCTGAGTTAAGGTGTTCCGCAGTTTTTCAGAAAAGAGATTTTGTTCGGTGAAAGCAGAAGGAAATGTCACGATAGTGTCGTTGACTGAAGCGCACTTTGCTTTCGGGATAAGACTTTCTCGGATCTCTGAATTCCTACAAAGGTTGCACACTTGGTGGAACTTGCGTCCAGAGGTATGTTCCTCCTTGTGTTTTCACGTTCCCGGCTAATAGAATAAGAAAAAACTTTGGCCAATTCTTTGTCTAAATGGCGAAAATATGCTACCGAACTGCAAAAATCGCCTTACTAACAGTAGTAACAGTGCAAGCAAAGCTTAGAATAGGCTGGGATGAAAATGGAAATTTCTTCTTTAAGAATATATAGAGAATTACATATCTTCGTGTGCGACTAGTTCGCTTATGATTGACAAAGCAAAGGCATAGAAGTAACGCAGAAATTCCAGCAGTTTTAGGAAAGTACAAACCTACGTATGTCAATAACGTCTGATGATGTTTACCTATTTCCAAACAAACAACTCCAATCCTAGCACGAAATTTCACGAAGATACAGAAAACTTAGTCGACGGTTGGTTAGGGCGTTGGGTAGGGCAGGAGAAGTGTAATCAGGTGATTGTAAGCTGGCGGATGAATTTTCACAATTGCTCTTAAAGGACAGCGCTTTTTTGTGTTGAATTTATTTCTTTCCAGAACTTTAATGAGCAGTTCCTTGATGCTGTGCGCCTAAAACTCGAGAAACTAAAAAATCCAAACTCGAGGTGAAGGACAAAAAGACCTCTTTCTTATGACCTCATGTTCAGCAACTTTTTTCTGCGAAGAAAGAGAAAATGAATTTGGAAATGTGGCAGACGAATAGGAAATTTTCTGCTGATCATGATGGCTACTGAAACTTTTCTAAGTAAAGTAATGAATGTACCATACACGAGTGTCTTTCAAGTGAAGGGGATGTACACTCAATTTTAAACCATCGTCGAACATTAAAGTTGTCCCCAGTGAAGCCTCCCCACTACTGGAGGAAATAAGCTAAATTTGAGGAACATCAAGGCTTTTCTGACACCAGAAAACCTTTGCACGCGCCAAGGATTTTCGCCTTCTCTCCGCGGATTACCGATGAAACCGACAAAAAGGTCCAATTAGTGGAAGAGCGCAATCGCATTCCAGTTTTCTTTTTGTTGTCTTTTTGCCACCTCGTAAAGCTTCATCAGCCTAATATTTGGGAAAAACAGTTGACGCAAATGAAAACAACAAACACGCGTGAATACGGGAACCAGAACCGATGCGGGTCAGGAGTGAGGGGGGCTAAAGCGAAAAGGAGAGCGGCTTGGCTTTTGGATAAGAAGCCAATCCGGTCATACAATGAATGGCAATTGCTTAGAAGGATTTATGAGAAGTTCATGAAACAGATCGATCGCACTGTACGACCTCTACGAGACGTACGTTTTTTCGAAAACAAACAGCACTTTTAAAACAACAAAACGCGATATGGAAAGAATCAATGGCCGGCGAAAATCAATGGACAAAGCGCATCGTTTGTGGCGATTTGTGGATGTGTGAAGGGCAATCTGTTTGGGATAATGAGACAATAGTTCTGGTATGTGTTCGCAAATATCCACATCACCACCATGAAAATACGTAGTACGATTCAACAGGTGAGTGGGAAATTGCGCAGTCTTTTCTAGTTTTCAAATCTAACTCCCACACATCCATTACCGCGATATACCAGTAAACTTTTACCCTTGCCCACGTAGGCCTTTTTTGGTCCTCTTTGTTGGGAATTTGGTATAATGTCTCCCCTCTATTCAATTTCCCCGATTTCCCCGATTTCTGTACATACATATGTACTGTGCCGGCCAAAACTATATAGCCTCTTGATCACTCCTTACTAACTGCTGTTGACGTAGAGAGCTAAGAAGTTCAAAATTTTTACGAGAGTAGTAGACGCTCAAGAACGATGGAAAATTATTGAAAAACAGCCATCCATGAGTGAATTTTCTTCAGAAAGAAATTTTCTTAATGAGGGTCGAAACCTATGATTTGGTGTTATCCACCAACGGCCACGGAACGTCTTTTGTAGGTGAAATCTTACCATGAAGTAAATGCTTTTTAATAGAATGGACTCATACCTAGTATAATAGAATAAGTGCATATACGGCTCAATGAATGTGATGTGCCAGGCCTACTTGAGGTGAGTTTAGCAGTAACCCTCTGTAAGTGTTTTCGCCAGCTTCTAGATTTCATAGCTGATCTGAAAAGATTTGTAACTTTCGTCTAGCCTTTCGGATTGGATTCCAACAAAATTAGCTCATTTTTTCAAAAGCAGGGTAGGATATTCCACTGCTGTGCTGTGTCGTGAACTTCACTGATGTTGAAAAGGCTATATAATTTTGGCAGGCACTGAATGTATAGTAGAACCTATTCGTCTAACAAAGGTAGGATTCTGCCGCATTTTAAAAAGGAAAGCATGCTCTAATCGTAAGTCCACGATATTATAAAAAGTTCTATTAGGGTGCAGAATTCTAAATGCGCGCACACTTTTCGATCTCTATCGGATTATTATTGGAGGCGTTTGCTCAGTAATTTAGAGTATCTTGAAGAGCAATTCCTTGCACATTCACTGGTATGTAACTCGTCTGGAAAACCTCGATTTTTGATTTTTTAAAAATTCGAAAGGCTGCCAACTGGAGTTGCGGAGTTGTGGCGAGAGCACACATCAAGTGCATCCATAGTTTTACACCCTAATATTACACCAACAAAAATAAGGGGACTTCTCATGCAGAATTATGAAACTGATCCTGTAATATCAACGTAGACTCCAAAAGATTTCAGGTTTTTAGATTAATTTCCCAAGTGATGAGTTTCGCAGACACCTTTTCAGCAATAAGAAAACTTACAAGCGAAAATAATTCGCAGCTGAACCCAGCAATTGCTTTTTAAACCAAGTTAGCGAAGAGACTGCTAAGCACCAGGTAATTGTCCTCGCAGACACCAGAGCGAGAGTGGAGAAGAGATTGAAATCTCGCTTTGGTAAAAATCGCGAAATTAGTCCGCATCGAAATTAATGATGAGCGAAGATGCGTCGGCTTTGAGAAAACCTCTCTAGAAACAAAGAAGTTGCGACTTCAACACGAGAACGTCGACGACTTGATGGATCCTCTGGATGGTGTCATTGGTTAGCAGCTGCGTTTTCACGTGTCCAACACATTCATCAAGCGCTTAGTCTGTGCATAGAGAAGAAGTAAATCACAACACCTTTCCTCCTTAGTGTTACGTTTTTTCAAATGCATACGAAATCTGGCTGGATAGCATGCCATGCAGTATACTAAAAATTGATCCCAGGAGATGGGCAATTTCTATTTTTCAGGTCCAATTTAGCAAAAATTAAACGGCTTGATATCTCACATTCATAGAAACAGAATAGGATCGAAGTGAAGAAATCATGAAGGATCAAACTGTAGGCTGAAATCACTTACAAGCACTAGAGTCACAGGTTTGGAAAAATGAATATTCATTATTCAAATTACAAGTTCGAATGAGTGAATACTAAACAGTTGACTTCAAGAATTAAACAGATTTGATGACACCTACGTACATTGCTCTATTTATAGCAGAACCGACATACTACTGTATACTCTGTACTACTAATACTAATACTCTGTTCCCAGCTTACAACAGAGTTGTAAGCTGGGAACAGGGTATCTATGCAGGAGCAGCTTTTTCTAAATGAGAGGAAAAGTTTCAAAAATACAACTACATAATTCCTCAATTATCAAGCATTTTAGCTGAGCTGCAGAAATAGACTTTAGCTAGCTATGCGTCTTAAGACTGGGCGTCTCGAGAACAAAAAGAATAAAAGAAAGCGAGCACGTATTAAACCTTTACTTAAGGAAATGACCTTACAGACCTTGAAACTAATTCATACGAAAATTGTTGAGAGGTAAGTTTTCGCTATTGGACGCAATGGTGAAGAAGAACATCGCGCGGTCACTTTTCAACGATACCTTCAGCCCAGACCTTCCCTAACATAGGAATCACATCTCACACATCACGCAATCACCACAAGACCTGAGAACAACTTATATCCAGTTATTTATCCACTTACTTATTGTTGATTCATTGAACCAGTTATTTAGAGATTGTAAGGAAGTTTTCTCGTCCTTTAGCTTTAACTATTCGTTTGACTGTAAATATTATGGTTGGTCATTTAATTAGTATAATATTATATATGGGTATTGAAAATTTTTTTAGGAGAAAAATATTTATGAATTAGTGTTTATTTATTTATTCACTTATCAACGTCATGTAGCGCGCCAAACATAAAATAAAACCAAGCAGAAACCAAACACCAGATGATTTTAGCGTTGGCCAACTATATGGTCGCTCTTCCCTTGCGGGATGTTGTAAAGTCCTCAACCGAAATCCGTGCCCTATATTCACAACGCAGAGTAACAAGGCTAGACGAATTGGATTTGAGGACCTCAACGGAAGGAGTTCACCGGCTTTGGTTATCCACAAACGGCCAAACTGCCGTCCACCGAGACTAGTGGGAAACAACATAGAACGAACACATCCATTCGCCGTATCTGTATCACCAAAATGGAAATTATACATGGGCTGAGAGTAAAGGAATCGGCAAGAGTTTGCCACGTGGAGGATCTGTCCAACGAATAACCGGGATACTACATCCTCGAACCTTACTTCGGCAAGAAGACGCAATTCAGGGAAATTTCTTCCGACCGCAGAAATGAGCTCTTCCACATACCTACTTGATGCAAATGACACTGACCCCGCCTAGTTAATTAAAAACGACTGACGCCGAAACATGTAAAACGCTAAAAACTTTGAAGGCTCAAAGGTTCGGGTGTGGTCAAGTGCAGCAAATTAAGGGAAAGGACACACGAGATGGAGTAATGCGCATGGGTGATGTGTTCAGGCTTTGCTAAAAAATGGTAGTAGTTCGACTAGGAACAGTAAGTACAATTTGTTTTTGTAAATTTGAGAGATCGACGAGTTGATCGCTCGCAAGGTCATCTACTCCTCCCAAAATCTTATCCTACTGAATAAGCTGTGCACCTTCTAGAAGATCGTTCATGCAGTCAATGCAAATAATACTAGGCTCATTGGTCCCAACAGTACACAAAATGTTGTAATAATTAATCACAATCAAATTTTGAGAGAATTGAAAAATGGAAAGGCAAATTTTGGACAACTGGATCTAACATTATTCCTTGAATCGGTTCGTTACACAAGTTTCTGTGAAGACTTATTTATGCCAACGTTTCGGCAAACGCCGCTTTCATGACCTGCAGTTGGACCAATTTTTACGAATTTGCGTTCAACATTTTTACAATTCATAAAAAATTGATCTATGTTCAGGCCTTGAAAGCGGCATGTTGTCGAAACGTGGGCAAACAAAGGTGTTCGAAACAGCAAGGGTGGCGAAACAATTGAAGAAATAATTTCAACAATATTTATTTATTCATCGCACTACGGGGCGCGCTAATATGTATCTCTTGAGGACATAGTGGTGGTTCATAGCGATCCAGAGGACCTTCATGGTGTCATAGGACGTAACGAAACGAAGAAGTCATCTAACAAACAACATCTTCACAATGTTTATGGGCGTGCCAAAACTCACAATGGGAGAACGTGGAATATATTAATTTTGAAGAGCAAAGTTGAGTATCTATCTATTTGCATATTTATTTACTTTTCATCACCCGAGCAGTGCCGAATATGAATAGACGTGGCAATGGCGTCACCAGCAGAGAGAAAACCTAACTCTATTTCGTATGTTTGTGGTATATACGCCAAAACAACTTTGAGAACGGGACCCTAGCAATTTTTCCGTTTCCCTTGTTGCTGACAGACTTGCTTCCTTTCCAGTGAAGTTACGAGAACTTTCCACACTCTCGTTGAATTAGACGAAAATCCATGGGAAAATCGATCTCGCCTGCCTTGCTCGTTCCATCCAAGGTGAGAGCCGAAGAGAAATTAGAGTACAAAAAGAAAGCAAAAACATGCGTTACTCAACGTGCGATGTGGTAAAACTTAAAAGGTCGCCGTTTCGACTAGAAATTGCATGTCGCGCGTCGACTCAACTCTCGCATTTCTCGGCGCTTGATATATGTACTTGAGTATCCGCGATAGTAGTAAAGTGGGTAAAAAATTTACTGCAGTAGTAGAATAGTAAGAACTACGCATGAATAATGGTCGAGCCTCTGGGCCTGTGGATCATTGAGATTGCCCATGGCTAACAAGATAACCGTTTTATCGAAGGGTAAATCTGGGGGTATTATGGGCTTAAAGTTTGGTCGATGAGAAGAGAAGGATGTTTATTTATATTAAGTTCGATTCCGCCGTATTTTTTTTTATTTTCTTTGTGAATGAGCCTAAAGTTTAACGGTTCAACGATTTTCGAGATTGGAACTTTTAAAGTGACCATGTATATTGCACATAAATAATATATATCAGGTTGATCCGAAAGCCTTGCGCCAACTTTCATTTTCGATCCAGATTTTCTTGGTCCTGGATTGGAATTCTTTGGCAACAAAATAGGCTAGAACGTTCTAGTACTTCTCAACTATAAAAAGGATAAGGTTCCATCCAAGACCAACAATGTTATGATTGTCTGAAAATGCGTATGATTTGGTCCAAAACTTTCGGGCCAACCGAATATTACCAGGTCAGACATAACACAATGAAAAAAATCAGTTGTAAAGTAAAAAAACTGCGTATTCTTGATTGAATTCGAAAAAAATACAGGGACGCACAGTGCGATAGCATTATGAAAAACCATTTACAGCCGAAAAACCTTGTGAAAAAATTTCACGACCCATTTCGCAATTGCGGCTTCGTTTTCCGTTTCTCACGATTAACGACGAATTTGAGCGCTCATAAAACGTAAAGCTGCGGATGCGGAGCAGGTTCTACGCGTTATCAGGAACACATTAGCGGTTTTCCGTGCTGTCCAAACAAAAGCACGATGCAATAGGAAGGACAGTGGCCAGCACTAAGAAAGACGTACTTAGTCGTGGAAAAGGAAGAGTCAGGAGACCTCAGGGAATTGTATTGGTGGTTTGGACAGAGAGAAACAATAACAGCAGCTTGTGCTTGTGGCGAAATAAGCCGCTAAAGGCTTTCGGAATAAACATCGTAAAGGCCGCGATTAACAGATGCTGCTGACCAGTGGTCAACATCAACAATCAGCTGAGCTACGTACGTGTGGAGATTGCCCGCCTACTTTTCAGAGAGGAAACATAGAAATTCTGAAGAATAGCTCAAAAATGCATCTTTTGGTGCTTTCGTTATAAATACAAACAGAAACATGTACATGGAGTATAGCGTACAGAGGTTACGCAAAAATAAAGGACATCAGTAGGGTTTTCGGAGAAGTAAGGATATGGATGTAGAGTAAGGAAATGTCATGTACATATGTAGGGCCGCATAAGGATCGAAAAACCTAACTAATTTAATTTAGTTTATTTTTCATTTAATTTAAATGTTCGGAAAAGAGAAAGCCACAAATCTATTCCTATCAGTCCTGAAAGACTGTACGTTGGTTGTATTGCTTGCCCTTTTTTGAACGTTCGAATTTTCGATATATCGAATTTTCGAATTTGAATGCATCTAGTGCCTTATTCGGTCCTGAGCACATTATGCCATGGAGGATGTGCATGGTCTGGTAGCCTACAGAGGGCCGCTGGTCTGACATTGTCTGCATTCACGACCGCACTCTGTTTCCATCGATGGGAGAAATAGATGCAGAACGTCAAAATAGAAGGAATGACACCAGATTCACATAAAAACATGGTAAAGTGGGCTTAGAAATCGAGCGGACGTACATAACTGCAGACAAAGTCGGATCAGCGGCCCTCTGTGAGCGAACAGACTATACTTCTCAAGCATCAATGAAGTGAAGCATAATAATGAAGACCAACAACGCTAGAACAAATAATAATGTAAAAATCGAATCAAATAACAGTAGTAGGCCTAGCTACATAAGTCAACGACGTTATCCTGGAGATGGATATCCTCTATGAGGGTTTTCTTTTTGCTTAGAGTTTCGAGCAGGAAAAACTCTATACAAAACATTTGAAAGAGCTGAAGGAGATGACAAAATAGTGAAGGTAAATATCCGCACTTACTACACTAAATATCAGCAGCATGAACCCACATGCGCAACCCCACACGCGGTGCGGCTATCTTTAAGCAGGGAGCGAGGGGTCGTCTCGTCCTTTAGTTCTGTCAGAGGACCGCGCCGTAGGCCATACGCATTCATGTGGCTTCCGACCACTTATTTTTCTTCAAAGAAATAAATGAAGAAGTAAATAAACAAATGGACAAAATAATGAAGCGACTGCCCCTTTTTAAATCGTTGATATAAAAATTTGAATTAATGCAAGTGAAATATAACATTCTAAATTAAACTGAAAGTTCTTGGAGTCCTTTTTACTTATTGTTGGGTTTTAAGGGATAATTTTATAGAAGTATAGAGTTTGACAGAAGTCCAAAGCATGGCTTAAGTAGTCATATTCTTGGTGACTAACATAGTGTAAATCCCTCGATTCGGAGCTGCTGATTGTTGCGAACTGCAGTGCTATTGCTGCCAGAGGGAGCTGCGACATTGGAAAGGGCCACTCCACTTATGGAGACTACATAGAATTATAAACGCTCGGACACGTCCATAGGGACATCGCTCAGTTTCTGCGCACTATTCGGAGACTAAGGCTGAGATGAAGGGCAACAATGCGGTGACACTGCTGGGTCCGTATTCATGAACATTCTTAGGAAGGTTTTTAGTTTTTCGTCCACACAGAGTGGAAGGACTTCCCTTGCAAAATGTAATTTCCTTTGTTATCTTTGTAACCGCTTGTCATCGCCAACTCTGACAAGTCACCTCAGCAAGGTACACATATTTCTACATGAGGAAGTTGTCTATTTTGGGAAAGTGGGTAGGTGACACCTTCCCGGGAACGTTCATAAATACTGACACTGGACGAGTTGAAAATATTTGCACATGCACATAAAATCGCCTTCGGAAAAATTTTTGGACGTTCTCAGTTGTGTTTGGAATAAAATTCCATAAACATACGCGAATGATAACGGAGACAGACTCGCACTTGGAATTTAGGCCCTTGTTATTATGTGAACTGTGCGGCGCTGTCTTTTTCAAAGTTGCGGTTTGAGGATTACGACTAGTTTTTATGCGTTGCCCTAAATTGCGAACTTATGTGGTGCAGGCAGGCCTCTCATTCAACATGCATACACGAATTGGTAGAAAAATAAGAAAGAAACAAGATAGGGAGACAAGGTAGATCACAGGAAAATTTCCTCAGAACGAATCCAGAGCCATTATTTCCCAAGCTTTGTTGGGGTAACTTCATTCGCTTTCACTTAAACCGGCTAAAATACGAAGCACTAAGAAAGGGCATCGCTGTTAACTTGTTTAATCAGACTCATACATTTGATTAAGTGTTTTTACTTAGTTTCATTTCAAAAAAACCAGTGAAAACTTTTTTATTCCACAGAGCTTCCTTTCCAGTTGTTCCTGAGAGGATCAGAAATACGCTTTTTAAAAGATAGTAAAGTAGTTGCTCCAGAGATTACGAGAGTATTCTTTGAAACAAGATAGATATTGGGCAGACCATCCGTGGAGGCTAGGTACATAAATCTATCAGCATACATAATCGTTAGAAGTAACATACGAAGTACGAAAGGTGCGCCACGAAGCCAGAAAATAGCCAGGAAGTTAGCCGGGTCCCACCCTACAGTGTCCAGCGCCATGATTTCGGGCTCGTACTACGCATACCAATCAAAAATGCGTGGTCGAAGGCACAAAGGCCTGCGCAAGAATCAAAGAGGAGCCGAAGCGTAGCGTATTAGATTAGGAAATGAAGGCGACTGCCCGCATCGAGAGGGCCCACTGAAGGATCTCCCGAAAACGAGGACTCGTCGGCACGGGGCAGGACGTGCCTGAGCGATAAACTGATAGCGCGAAGTGACGGGCTCGCGCCCCAAAGGAACGATCGAGTTAGCATGCAAATGAGGACCACCAACAAAATTCGCTGCACCACTGGGGAGGGGTGATGCATGTTATAGGTCGAATCCATCATAATTTACGGGAAATTCACTGCAAAGGGCATTGGCGAGTGTACTGGAGAGGAAGGGATCTAATAATAACTAAATGGGTGAAAATCTCGTCTGCTTTCGTGTTTTTTTACGTTTTTAGGAAAAAAGAAAAGTCCAATGAAATAGCCCTGTAAAGTGGATGGAGTGGACCAACGTCATTTTCGTAGGTCTTTTCCAGGATTTAAAGACACACTTCGACTACCACAGGCCCGTATAAGGACATAGATTCTAGGGCAATTTGAAAACTACAAAAGGAGCTGTCAAGAATCAAGAACAGCAGAGGCAAGGCCACACCAGAACGTCGTCGCTTCCTTGCGAGCAGTCCCTAGCGTTTAATACAGACATACGATCCTTGAAATCATGGAAATTAGACGCATATTTAGAATTTGCTGATGCTAATCATTCTGCTATAGCTGGCAACTTTCCGATTATATGCAGTTTCTGGACAGATTCTCGAGGCTGATGCATCTAGGTGATATCAGACAGATTAAGGTACGAGCCTATGGATAGGATAAATGAAGAAACCGATGCATTGGTTTTTGATAAGCTACGGATCAATTTTTTGATAAGCTACGGATCGATCTAGCGTAACGTTCCCAAAAGGTTCTGCTAAAGCCTCAGCATATGAGGCGATTTTGTGCGAATCCAGGCAAATCCTTCATCTTCGTGTAGCAGTCCTAATTCATCTGATTTTTTGCCCAAATTCGAACAGAAACCGATGGTGCAAAACAGCTATATGAAGTTTAACTAATGATCAAGAAAACATTAGAACTAGTATATTACAGCTTCTAGGAGGGTAGTGAATTCATTTATTCCTGGAAAAGTGCAAAAATGTCACCGAATATATAAAAGTCCAGAGGAAACGCGCAAATATAGAAGCATCAAAAAGGTTCCCGCCTAGACCACTTCCACCAAA
The DNA here is from genome assembly GCA_000688135.1 of Ancylostoma ceylanicum. Lineage (NCBI taxonomy): Eukaryota > Metazoa > Nematoda > Chromadorea > Rhabditida > Ancylostomatidae > Ancylostoma > Ancylostoma ceylanicum. Next base: position 186,903 of record JARK01001620.1, read on the forward strand.
GCCGATGCGATGAAAATTTCCTGTAAACAAATATTAAATCGCTCAAAATACACACCGTACTTCATTTCGCAATTTCACTTCCATTCACAAATTTTCCAGGATTTTTTCCGCAATAATCTGCAGTTGCAATGTTGTTCCCAGACTACAGCGCGTTCCACTGCTGATGAATCTCCTCCCCCACGGGAAAATTGTTTCCAAAAATTTTAATATAATTAGAACGAGACTTCCTCTTTGTGAAAATTTTCAAGTTTGAATTGGATTACTTTATTTTGCAATCGTTTTTTGGAAAAATTCAACAATTGCCTCTGGCTTGATGCCCATTTTCAAGGTAAACATCCATTGAACTTGATTTTGAAGGAAACGGATTCAATCCTACGCGGCTCACGAAATTCAAGGGAATGTTGCAAACCAACATGAAAGGCTTCACACTACGTTAGTACTATGAAGCGGTGCAGGAATGTGAAATGAATGACCGGAGGCCAAAAACTTCCTGATACATTAAAGAAAGGTAATTTACGTACCGTCAATGCTCGTGTTCCAAGAAAGATAATGATGTGAAGAACACAATGTTAGCGTAAGTTGAACTATATGTAAGAAGTTTGACGGGAGGGAATTTTTGACCGGTGTACATAAGTGAACTGACACTTACTTTACTTAGGTAAAGATAACAGATGACGAATCTTGGAAAGGAACAAATTCAGAAAGTCCGGAGAACTCAGCAGTTCGCTTATAGGCTGCAGGTGTATGGCTTAGGTTCATCTGCGCTCCAATATGGCACTAGCTGAGGAGCCAGAGTAGGCGAGGAGAGAGTCAGAATAGATGTTTGAGATGCGAAATGGAACAAAAATAAGGAAAGATGCGTGGTTGACCACTCAAAAAGAAGATGTAATGAAACTAAGCTACTAATGGGGAAAAACGTCGCGATCGAAGGGGAAAACTTCGCGCAAAAACATGCTGAGTACATAAACGCATTAGAGTGAGCGACTAACGAATTAACATCGAATCAGTGAAGCGTAGCAGAACAGGAACACCGTGGTGGTGCACACACCGCCGACGTTTTCCAGCCCCCAGATCAGCAAAGCACCTATTGATGAAGATCATATTTCGCCTGTGGCTAAAGCACAGTATCCGGGTGGGCGAGATCGAATTTCACACAAAGGTAGGGCATCGCCAGAAAAACCAGCGGAAAATCCCTGTTCGCCGAGGAAACAGCGCGCGCAACTGGATAGAATTCCATCAGAATTCGCTCTGGAATGAGGTGTGGACGAAAGCCAAGGATTATTGCGCGCGGCTCGCGCAGTGTGGTGTCACAATGCGCGTAACAGGCGAAGGCGACCTAATTCTGTAATATTTCGGGCCGGGTTGTTAAATCTGCTAATTACGAGCCGAAGAGTTAACAAAGCGAAGTGGGTTATGTTGCACTCTGTCATTCATTGCATTTTGTCTATTTGGGTGGCATTGTAGGTCAAATGCATCGATGCTGAGTAAATGACCAACGATGTTCTCACAAACCGAGTGAAAAAGACAAAGGAATATTGTCGCATCACAGTTGTGGAGAGAAATGAGTAGAATGGAGCGTGTGTAATATAATAAAATAATCTTCGGAAAGCCTTCCTGAACGAATTGCCTTACGGGAATTCAACATGGGCTAGGATCCACGAACATGCATGAACATATGACAGGGCGAAATCAGGTTCGCAGACTAACCTTCACATTCTGCGCATCCTTTTAGTTCTACTCATCCTGCGGATAGCCAGTCAGGGCACAGATCCATAAAAAATGAACCAAGCAAACCAACGATGGTTAATGAGATTGGCTATTCCAAAGATTAATTGATTCAAGTAGGTCCAGCACGCGAGACTTCTCTGAAGCGGAAATCCTAGGTATTCAACTGCATTTTGTTGCCAAGGCATTTGTTTCTATCCCACATTTGTAGGCGTTGGTATGAGCGAAAATGCCGTTCTCAAGTGAGGATGCCTAGAATAGCGTTTTGGCCTTGCCAAACTTGGCCCTCGTCGGCATCTTACGAACTTGTGGGTAATGACCTGTTGACAGGATAGAAAACCCAACAGAACCAAACAAATGCCTACAATGCGTTCATTTGCACCGAAACGCATAGAAAACTGGGAAAACTCAATAATAATTCCAAAAAATGCCGAAATCCAGAATGTAGCCCACGAATACAAGCTGTTCTCGAGAGCGACTAGGATTTTCGTTTCAGGGTTGGTTTTCTTACCTGCTTTCGTGAATTCACGAATCCTAGCCCACGCTGCTCATTACTGGTTGGTTTGGTTAGCGTTTCATGAACCCCCTTCTGGGTATGAAGATGGTTAGCCTACGGGGAAACTAGTGGACTCAAACGTTCTTCTGGGCTAGGATTCATGGACGCAAAAGCAATCAAATCCCGGTTAGCAACCCAACTTTTGCGTCCTGCGCCTCTCAACGTTATAGCTATGGGACAACCAATCACGGAAGCCACCGCTGGTTTGCATGGTTAGCGTGTCATGAATACCAGCTCTGAATTACTAGTAGGACAGTTTCTGAACGTTCTTGGCATATCTGGCTAGCTTCGCTCGCCTCATTGAAAATTATCATACATGTATCGGTGAATTAGTATTAGTGTTAATGGTGCGAGGAAGATCTTCACTTCTCATGGGTATAAGGAATTACGCGACTAAGAACTATCGGATATGAGGTATAAAATGCTCCTGACAATCTTTGGTTAGTCTTTCACCACCGGGGTGGAATTCACGAACGTTCGCAATATGGTTCTATGCTTCCCGCTCATGATGAGTGACTACTGCCCCCCCCCCCACCAGAAGGTTACATATAATATCTTTCCATACTTACCGCTACATGTTCCCGCTGTCTGGGTGCAGATACTCAAACAAAGCACAACCGTTCTTGCCCAAAAATTTGTCTGCCTNATGATGAGTGACTACTGCCCCCCCCCCCACCAGAAGGTTACATATAATATCTTTCCATACTTACCGCTACATGTTCCCGCTGTCTGGGTGCAGATACTCAAACAAAGCACAACCGTTCTTGCCCAAAAATTTGTCTGCCTTATATGGGCAGATAAGTCAGGACAAAGATGACAAAAACGACGTGCTGATCCATCGGTATTTTTCTAGTTAACTGTCTTACATAAATAAGCAGAGAAAACAAATGAGCCAAGAAAATGTCCTACGATAATGGTTTTTATAATGTGTACAGGCACGTTGACATTCTGAAAGGGATCAATGAAGAAAAATTAAAACTCCTGTGAAATCTCCAAGTCAACAAAAGATGTTGGTGAAACCAGCTCGAGGTGATAGAAAACAGCCTCACGCTATCTTGCAAGATAGACTATATGACATGAAAGCCTGCACCTAATGTAAATCAAGAGGAAACAATTTCGAAGCTGACTCTCATATTTCCTTATTCCTAGACCTGATAGGAGATAGAATAAGAGCACAACGTCAGACGTGGGACAGAAATGCTCGCGAATATAGGATTTAAAACTGAAAATGATTAGAAAACTGTGTTCCGCAGCGGGTCATAACGTTTTGTTGGCAATAAAACGACGAGAAACTCATGTTTTGCAAAGAAACAACACTAAGCGAAAGTTAATGACGTGTTTTTCGGTGAGAAACGAAGTCCCTGGTGCGGGGTTAGTGGTTGGAGCAGAAATGTCACGACAATCAAGGAAAAACTATACCGCCTGGGAGATGAGTACTATTGGAAGCTCCATCAACCACAGCTGAAGAAGAGTATGTAATCAATTTGCAGGAGTTTGAATGAATGAATGTGAATGAATGAATGAAAATGAATGAATGAATGAATGAATGAATGAATGAATGAATGAAAGGAATGGATGAATGAATGAATGAATGAATGAATGAATGAATGAATGAATGAATGAATGAATGAATGAATGATATGAATGAATGAATGTGAATGAATGAATGAAAATGAATGAATGAATGAATGAATGAATGAATGAATGAATGAAAGGAATGGATGAATGAATGAATGAATGAATGAATGAATGAATGAATGAATGAATGAATGAATGAATGAATGAAATGAATGAATGAATGAATGAATGAATGAATGAATGAATGAATGAATGAATGAATGAATGAATGAATGAATGAAAAACTAGTAGTGGGACAGCCTCGCAGGACCGAGCCGGAAGTAGTGAGGACGAAACTAGGGTGTAGAGAGCGCAGAGATTTACGGGAATAAATTTTGAAAAAAAAAGCAGTTCCTCGCGAAGTGAAGTGGTGATCGCAGCTCAAATGGAGCGCACGAATTATTTGCATAGTTTATTGTGGTTCTGTGCTGGATGGACCGCCTATGGAGCAAATCGAGCAGATATCCAACAATGGATAATGCGTGCTTGGACGAGAGAGAATATGTCCTTAGGCGTTCAGTAGGCGCCGTCAAATAGAGAAGTGTTTAGGGAACATGAAAGCCGAAACTTAGGTCAACTATTGCATGGAGCGTAATATTTAGCTGAGATGCTAAACTTCTGCCTCTCCAGGGGGATTCTTGGAAATTTTCAGATGGTTGGAAGTATATAACCTTTGGGAACGATTCATTAGAACAAAACTTTCAGTGAATGCTCGATTTTGAACTAGTCAAAGACCCGAGTATTCCAAGAATGAGAGAGCCTTACAGCTGTGGAAGAATTCAAGGAAGGGTATGGCTCCCCATTTCTAAATATTTTGACTTTCTATTACCATCTATTCGTGATTATTTGGTCCTAATTGTAGGCATTCGTAGTTGTGTCTCTGGATTTGCCCAGAGTGGTCAGGTTTTCCGAGTAAAAAAAAGAGCGTTCGAAATACGAAACAGTAGCCCTACACATGCCAGGAAATAATCGTAGGGTTCATAAAATGGCCACTCCGAAGGGGCAGTCGTACAAGGAAGAAGTGGTCCTTCAGAAATCTAACACGATTAAGTGCGAAAGCGAGTGAACATTTGCACAGAATCGTAAAATCATCCTGGAATAGCGGCGAACAAGGAGAGAGAGCTACTGCTAAGCGAAGCGCAAACAATAACCAAATTCGGCTGTCACTCGAATGTTTTGGACCGTTTGCGGATGGACCATCTGGGCAAATAGCGGCTGCACCGCGGATAAATAAGGACGACCGAAGAGGTCAGCGCTGTTGAGAGGGGTATGGGTTGGGCTAGGCGGTGGTTATGAGGTTGGCAAGAGCGATGGAGCCAGAAGAGGTCGAGACTTTAGGTATCCATAGTTCCGGAAGAATTTCATAAAGAGGAAGACAAGCAAGTAAATAGAAAGTGTTGTCCTTAATATATTTGTTTTATGTTGCAGTAAAGAATAAAAGCCCCAGTTCTGCAATGACATGATTCTTGGATCGACAAGAATAATCTGCTGGCCACAGAAGTTTTGAAAAAAATTTTGCGTTAAGTCTTCATGAATTACGGAGTAAATGATTATTTCACGTGCTGACCACAACTATCACATCCATTTTGCAGCTTTGCGTAATTATGCGGGATTACAGTGGGATTGCTATAAAATTATGGACGAAGGAGCATCGTGAGGCAGCGCAAGTTGTCCTTGCTAACCAGCAGTGCCAAATCCTTGAACAGGCCATTTACCCCATCAATTTTGCTCTTGTCTGCACACATTAACCATTTACAGGTATTGACCAAATAAATGAATAAATAAAAAAATAAACCCAGAGTGAACCTCTGCTGCTCGAGAACTTCAGACCAAGGCCTGGACATGAACAAAAATGGATGTTCCACGAGCTACCAGAGGGATTCGTAAAGCGACGCAACGGGAAAGTAAGAACAAGACTAGCACAGAAGTCCACTGAATAGCGAACTTTTCAGCGTCAGCTGTAGGTTGAGGCTCAGCGAATTATCGCGCACTGAACAAGAGGAAATCAGTGGCAGCGGTCGTGTTAACAACCTCTCCGTAATGTCGTTCCCACGCGACGCTAAAAGCGGTGCCTCGTGCAAAAACGATGTAAGTAGAAAAAGTGAATGTTCTGCAGTAGTATTATTCTATAGAGGCACGGCAACGGTAGATGGTTGGTGCATTCGATTCCTTTCCCTGCTGAATTAGTAATAGGCCCCAAGAAGGTCAAATGATAAGTATGTTTGCAGGAGAAGAATCCCAAAATTTCGATCATATTTGGATCATATCAAAATTACTCTTCGGCTATTTTAGCATTATTACCAGGGTTTCGTGAAGGTCCCTTTATGTGTGGTATTTTGTTTCAGTTAATTATTACGTCTATTTCTGTTGGAAAAAATGCTCGCATTTTGCGCACTAAATATCTAAGTATTCACTACTTACATACTTGGATTATTTCAGGACGACTTGATGTTTTACAGAGAACCAATGTGGCAGTCAGAATTTTTAGAAGAGGTAAAATTCGAGATCAGAAAATTGAATACATTCAGAAACTTTAGGTTTTCGGTGTACTCAACACCGAATAAAAATGGAATAACCTAAGTAATCCAATCATCGACTCAGAAACCAATCAAAAAAATCTGAAAGCTGAAGAAGCAGATACGTAGCCCTTCTTTTCATTCGTCAGGAGTCGTTTAGCTTTTCTTGGAAATCCAAATTTCAACTTATTATTAGAAATCCAGTTTTCGAATTTGACTGTACCTACTGCACTATTCGGTTTTATGTATAGTTTTCTGGTGTTTGTGAGCGACGAGACCATCACCGAATTCCATTTTTTGTGCTTCCGGGTGCTATTGTGGTCATATGATGGTTCCTGTCGATGTCATAAATTGCAAGTAAACACTGTCATAAATTTGCGTAATGCTCCAAACATTTTATATATGTCTCCAATTTTTTAGCATTCAAAAAGTTTACGATCAATATACTATTTTCTCGGCCATACGGTGGGGAACATAACGCTCATACTAACGCTAATCCTAGAAAATCCTGGAAAATCCTGGAAAATCCTGGAAAATCCAAAGTCTGAGGTGTATCATACTTTTCAAAGACACTACAAGAATTACGAAGCACATCTGAATCGCGCTGGTTTTGCTTTGACCCGGTCCTACGGTCTACCTCAGCAGAATCATAGTAGAGGTNNCTGGATTGAAAACGCAGCTCTGACGTTACTCAAATGTCGTTTGATTTGCTAAGGGTTGCGACTAGGCTTATCCTCAACCATATAAACACATGCGCACTAAATGCATGTATATAGTACCAGTCTGGCCGTCCGGCTGACGCCGGACTTCCAGACTTCTATTAATGCTCGCTTCGCTCGCATACTTCACGGTGAATACAAAGAAAACACTGGAAACCTTTTGCGGGATACCTATATCCACCTCAAATAGTTTCGACGCTCTCCAGAACTTCCCTCAAATCCGCCAGGCCTTCTCTCATCTTCAGAAAGTGACGCTCTTTGGCAGGCATTGGGAGCTGTGAGCGTTTGGATGTAACCGATTCAGTGCAAATGGTCACTCGAAATGATCTATGTTTAGCTGGCTGTTGTGGCAGCTAAGTGATAAGAGTCTACTGCTGCACGTAAAGTGAATGAAGGGGGTGGCTCATTCAGACACGAATGGAAAGGAGAGAGAGTGGGGAAGGGGATAATGAGCAAGTAGGTGCAGCGGAGAAAGAAAAGCATATAGGAGAGAAAGCCGCTATGGATATTTGCACAGGATTGGCCAGGTGTGTGTGCATTCCCCTTCATTTTTCCAACCGATTCCACATCTCTGAATCCCGGCATACTCTTTCACACCGTGAAGCCGGCTTCAAAGCGTCTCCCCACTTTAGGCGCCGGCGCAGGCTTGTCGAACCCCTCTCCCCTCCCCCCCCACTTTGGGAGACGTCGTACCCTTATCACAGCAGTGAACCCGGCTCCCACCACTTTTGGCGCCGGCGCATGCTTATCACAGCAGTGGACCCGTCTCCCCTCACTTTGGGCGACGGAGTACTCTTATCACAGCGGCGTACCCGGCTCCCACCACTTCTGGCGCCGGCGCATGCTTATCACAGCAGTGG